>JACXGI010010813.1:0-26617 GCA_016801175.1 Esox masquinongy
TGTAGACTTATGGAGGGTCTCGGACGCCCCCAGCGTAATACTGGGAATTGTGGGACCTGTATAGAGGACTTAGAAACGGGATTTAGGCCTTCGCATCTCTGCTCCACACTCCAGTCCAGTTGGTGGCGGTAATGCACCGGTAACATTTGTTGCCAACCGCCATTTAAAAGCTAAAGAAGAATAAGAGTCGTTCGGTCGAATGAATGAATATTTTGGTCAAATGAATGAATTCGTTTATATGCGTAAGTGCCCAGAGAATACAGGACTCACTACCAGCGAAGGAATGTTCTGAAAACGCATGATTCCAAAAGCATTATTCATACACATATCGTTCCGGGAAGGTTTGTTGGAGAGGTCTTCTATGATCGATACTTGGCAAACAAATACGATTTCTTTCTTTCTGAAACAAGGTATACTCAATCAGCCTTCAGGCGGAACAAAAATGTTTGAACGGCCAATAGCGGAATGTGTCTTGCAGGCGCAGCAGACATTGGCTACACACAATTCGTTCCAGAGGTCTGTTTTGATTCTTTAAAGAAACAAAACTTATAACTATTTTAATTTTTGCAACATTGATTTGGTATTTTTTCAACACGCACATAAACAATAGTGGTGTTGCATAGCCGAGGACCGCGTGTAAATCATGGTGTAGGACTCCGACAGCAGGTCAAACCAATGACTAACTCATAATAAGGAATCGAGTTATTAAAGAGTCTCTCAAAGTATTAATGGATCTTTCGCGAACTGCACAACCTTACCATGCTGATGTTTATTTTGGTCTATTTATTTCATGAACAACATATAGTGTAACTCCCGGTATGAAAAATGCTGACGCGATGATGAAGAGACATTAATTGTTCGATATATCAGTTCATACATTTCGATGCTTATCATCAGCTGGGTATTCACAGGTGCAACTGCAAAGTTTGTCCCATTTTTCCCCCTGTTGTCGGGCTGCGTTCACTGGGTTTTACGTTCTGCAACCTTCGATTGTCACCGACACTTTACTGAACCATCCGTTGAAAGACGAGGAGAGGATGGGTAGGTGGTCAGCAGTTTCGGCATGCCACAGTTCTTTTAAATACGAAATTCACTGCTTCAAGTCACATTTTGACACACCATCAAAGAGGAACAAACAGTTCCTTAAAGTCTGTTTAAATAAAGTGGTCTGCGATCCGCCAGCAGTATCCTAAAAAAAGTGTGTTCAAGAATGTATCAAACGTTCACGCCATGTGAACGCACCTCAGGATTCAGAAACGATTCTGTCGCGACGATGACCGTCCTGACTATCACATCATCAATAAGAATTGGGCCTATCTTAATATCACTGTTTTAATTTGACCATTGACATATTGTATTTACGTTAATGATGGAGACCATACACACACAAGGTGTTTGGATGGCTGAAGCACTTCAACAAAGAACGCAGAGCCATGAAAAACTTTGGTTGATTGTCACTCACATTGGGGACCCCAAAGCTGCTTTTCTTCTCCTGTTCCCCTTGACTTATTTTCTTAACCGACGGACTGGAGTTGCAGTTGTCTGGGTGGCTGCTATATCGGAGTGGCTTAATCTAGTGTTTAAATGGTAAGAGCAATGTTTATTAGGTCCAATACATATTTCGATGAACTTACCGGATATTCCGCTTCTATGGCGGCTGTGTCAACTGAATCCTTGATACTCACAATTCTGATCTAAAGTCACTCGTTTGCAGATTACATTCGGTAAAACTCGTTAATACAGTCTTAAGGGTGACCATATAAGACATGCATATGTTATCCATTCGTGACGTACGTCTCACATTAGTCCGATGGTAAAACAAATGTCAGGACCGTTTATTATTTGGAGGATTTAAACAATACGCAAAAATAATACATTGGAACATATTTTAGTAAAACGGAATCGTATTTTAATATATTTGTTGAATATATTTATAAAATAAATAAATGTATTTGAATATATTATGTAAATATTTGTGTAAAATATACCCCCCTAACCTTTATCCACATGTCATGTTAAGTCTCCTCTATATTGGCATGTATCTATGACGTAAAAGTCTCTGCATGGTCTTCTACTATAAATAGCACATTTGTGATGTACATTTAGACTTTTTTGAATTTTGACTACAATACAGGATACTCTTTGGGGAGAGGCCATTCTGGTGGATTGGAGAGTCTCGTTTATTTGATAAAAACCCACCAAAAGTCCACCAGTTTGCTTCCACATGTGAAACAGGTCCAGGTTAGTGGCGTTTTAGACAATATTAAAGGAAACTAATGAATATCATACAGAAAAAGCAACAGAGCATTCCCTTATCGGGCACATTACTGACAGTGTTAACTTACAACCATGGAAACCTGTAACGCCAATATCACCTTATTACTGATGTTATTCTTCATCTCTCAGGCAGTCCATCTGGTCACGCAATGGTAACGGCAGCAGTGTGGTGGGTGATTGCCTCGTCCTTGGGTTCTCTGCTTTACTCTTACACATGCAGGTCTGACCATTTAATTCAGTACTAAATGAAAATAATGACTTTATATCAAGTTACCGACAGTATGTCGTGTACCTTCTAAATTCTGGCTCAGGCAGTCTGGTGTCATAGTTTATTTATTGTCTGTCTGTTTTATTTCTTCCCTGTTCCTTATGTACCTTTTTCAGTGTGTTGCTATCAGCTGTTCCTTACCTGCTTTATCTGCTGGGGTTAGTGGCAGTTGGCCTCTCTCGCATCTTCATCCTGGCGCATTTCCCTCATCAGGTCATAGCTGGTTCTTTGACAGGTCAGAATGTACCTTTGCTGCCTTGTACAACTATCCAGAAAGTCATTTTCAGTGGTTTAGTGGTAAAAAACACTACATTATAATAATAGGTGGGTAAACTCTCATCACCGGTCATGGTTTAAAAGTAAAACTCCCTATTGTTTTCCCCCCAAAATGTTTTTTTACACAAGTGGGTAAACTGTTAAAATACAATATAGCCCCTCACCCTACACCACTGGACATTCTTATTTTCTGTTTTAGGAGTCATGTTTGTACAGTACTGTTTTGTGTAACATACTGCAGACATACTGAACGCAACATATTGTCAAGTTGATTATATGGATGATCATATGGATAAGTGTAGAGAGAGAATATTCTAAATCTATAACACCATCATTATTAACTGTGACCCAATCTCTTTATTCCCAGGCTTAATCCTTGGGGTAGTTCTAAGCCGTCAGGTTCCAGAAGGTCGGCCAATGATGTTCTTTGTGAGTTCCAGCATGGGGCTGCTCCTCAGTGCTTTTCTAATCCACTCAGGGCTAACACGGCTGGGCTTCGACCTGTCCTGGTTAGTCTGCACAGTGTTTTCCCATGTCTCAAGGAAAACAGGCCTATGATGTTATTAGGTCTGTTTTAGAAGCAGCTTGCCTTCTAACATCTATAATTTAGAATATTATCAGATTCAGATTTTTTAATGAATTGCTGTTGTAGATCTAACTGCATTTAGTTACAGTTTTAACCATTTCCGTTTCCAAGGTCTATTGCATTGGCAACGAAGTGGTGCTCCCAGTCTGAGTGGATTAGACTGGACACAGCCCCATTCTCCTCTCTCACCAGGGACTGTGGTGCTATCCTGGGCCTGGGGATGGCCCAGTACTGGAAGCCAGGTGGGTATACTCTCCCATGGGCTCCACGTGCCCTGTGTCTGGCCCTCTGCTCCATGGCTCTGTACCATGTCCACCGACTGCCTCTGCCAATCCAACCACAGCCCCTGTTCTACTTCCTCTTCTTTATCAAGTACACCATCGTTCCCCAGGTGGTCATGATCTATGTCCCTGGCTTTGTGCACCTCCTCACACACAAAAAGAAAAAGGATTAAGACAACAGAGCTGTCTCAGATCCTGCATTTCATTTTGTCATGAACATTGTTGTGTAAATGGGGAAAACAGCTGCGATAATTGTAGATAACATGGTCAACACTGAACATGCACATCTGCTAAGGCTTCAAGGTTGTACCATTTCTGGTTCCATGAAATGTGTTTGTTTGTTAATTCTGCATTATATAGGCCAAATGTTGTCTTTGTGTCAGTTAGTCTTCTACAGTATGTGTCATTTACAGTAATTTGAGCAATGTGG
Source organism: Esox masquinongy (assembly GCA_016801175.1). Classification (NCBI taxonomy): domain Eukaryota; kingdom Metazoa; phylum Chordata; class Actinopteri; order Esociformes; family Esocidae; genus Esox; species Esox masquinongy. Next base: position 4,119 of record JACXGI010010813.1, read on the forward strand.
CCCACAGTGTGATATTCTCCCTCTCTAATACCGCCATGTACACAAAATCCCACTTTGTTTGGTCCCAGTGTTTTACAATTAAACCACATCATACAAGAACTACTACAAGCCAAACTCGCCCAGCTAAGTGTGTCCAGCTCTTTGATCTTTCAATGGATCACAGATTTCCTTACCAGTAGGACAAGATGCATAACGACGGCCGTACACATTTTGTACTTTTAATCCCTCAGTACTGGAGCACTGTGAAGACACACGCTCCCAACCTGCCGTTATTCACTCAATCCCAATATGTGTACCTCCCAGGGGCGTAGGTTTCATTATACATGAGTGGGACATGTCCCCCCCACTTTTTGAAAATGGCATTTTATCGTCACCCCCCCCCCCCCACACACACACACACACAAACTTTTTACCAACACAACTCTTATTATAAGAAAAGCTCAAACTCTTTAGAACGTTACAGTACGGTAAGCTATTGCGTAATTCGAATCAGACTGGCTTTACCACAGGCAGGCACCTTGCTTTGAGGTACAGTAGTTGCTGGATAGGTCTGGTTACGTTAGTAGGGTAGAGGCTACGGTTGCAGCTATCGGCTGTGATCTCTGGCTCATGAAAGTTTAGTAACCTACCTGATATTACCTCTAGCTAATTACCTCCCGTAACGTATGAATGAGGTACATATTTATCTGATCAGAGTGTTTTTCTAAAACCGGTAAGGTATAGTTAATAAACTTCAAACCTATTTTAGAGAAAACACAGCTAAGACATATTTTAGTTCATTTGGTAAAATAGCGTTAGGGTTATAGTATCCAAGATGCCCTATTATCTTAAATTCAGTTATTTAAGATAATAGGGCATCTTGTAGGACAGTGATGCATTTTTTCTTATTTTGACTCTTTACTCATTGAGTCTGAAATTGATATCAAACAGTTGCTATAAGGTTAAAGTATATATGAATGATAGTTGCAAAATATATATCAGCTTGCTAGCTAACGTTATTTCGCTAGCTAGGAAACAGTCTACATTACACTAGGTTCACCTCACTCACAGCTAGCACCGTATGACACCAGCCAAGAAAAGACTGAAGTTAGACAAACGGGTATTTTTTTATGCAAAAGCAAAGTGAGTGGTACAGCTAGCTAGCTATGAGACATTAGAAGATATAGCTAACTAACTAGCTTAATAGTTGATTTCTTGAAAAGTTGGCTAACGTTGGCTAAGTACCTGCATTTGACATTTCAACCTAATGTGGGTCTTATAGATCAAACATTGCCACCTGGTTCTGCAGGCGTCAATGTAGCTCAAGTTGTTCATGTCATATTATGTCCTGTATTTTAGCAGGATCAGATGGTGACCGTGAGAAGGTCCTTGTCACAGCAGGATCAGACAGCAAGGGAGAAAAGGTCAACCAGGGAGCTGAGCTGAAATTTTGTCTTTTAAGGTGGATAACTTAAAGAAAATTAGTTATGTTATGTGTAGCCCATGTCTTGAATATTCATATTTATTAGCAGAACCAGAAGGATGTTGAGTCAACCAGTGTAGTCATGCACGAGAGTGGTGGAGCTTAGGAGGTGAGGTTGTGAAATTCAAGTACAGTACTGGCAAAATGTACATGTAGATCACAGATCAGCCACACACATTGAAATACAGAGGTCTGTAGTAGCTCTTCACTAAGAGCACACATCATAGACAATATGTAAACTAAGTAATATTAAATGAAATGGCTGAAGGCTGTATTTTGCGAGTTTGTTGTAGCAGAATCAGTGAGATGTTGTGTCCATCAGTGCACATACAGCATATGGCCAAAAGTATGTGGACACCTGACCATCACACCTATATGAGCTTGTTGGCCATCCCAATCCAAAACCATGGGCGTTTGCAAAAACATATTTGTCCCCACTGGGGGGTCCATGTAAGGACAGCTTGCACCCCGGCCCGGCGTCACCACTCTACGCCAGTGTTTGTCCCCCTCACATTTGAAATCAAACCTACGCCCCTGGTACCTCCCAACAGTGTTTCTGCCAAGCTAGTCAAGTATGCAGGTGACACCACACTGTTGGATATCATCAGTGATGGCGGTATGTCTATACCATGGAGAGTTTGGCCCGCTCTCCGATGTTCTATGACCAGATAGGTGCAGACACTGGAGCTGTAAATATGCACATCAACTATGCACTTCTTGGTATGTGTAAATGTACTTGGTGAATAAAGGCAACTCTTTTGATCTATTTTTACTGAAATAGTGCCCCCTTCTGGTTGAACTAAATCACTGTACCCATTTAGAGAAGTAGTTGATACTTTGTAAGATGGCATGTAACATATGGAATTCTGTATACTGTTATGTATATTTTATGATATCCCAACATAAATGAATGACATGCATGCGAGAGGTTTTTCAGTGGTAACCATTTTTATATATGTTATTCTTCAATACATAGTTTGGACTGTACAGATTACAATCAGTTATCATGAGATAAAAACACATTCTTTTAATTGTTTTTAATTCAACTATCATCACAGCGCTCTGAAAGCTCACATGTACAGACAAGAGAACTCTGCTCAGCAAGCAATACATTAAAATAAAATTAGGAACCCTTCAGAGTTTTGCGTTTTGTCTGGTTGGAGGGAAAGGATAAAAGACATTCAGGGATAACAGCTTCTTTACTCTTATCCAAAATCACAAATGTTTATCACAGACCAGATTCAGGACACTTTATGTATATACTGTATGTGTTTCTGTTTGAGATCGTGACTGGAGAAATAATAAAACATGCTTTTGAATATTTACAGCCAACTATTTTACATCAAAAGTTGATAAACAAAACACCTCAAAAGTTCCTCATCATAGTCCTTTTTGAAATAGTACAACTCTCAAACGTACAGTAAGGTTTTAACATTTGTCCAAATGAGCTTTACTGACAATCGGGTACCATTTTTGCCATTTCATTTAGTGATTTGAATTGAAAACGAGACCCAAACATAAGCTGTCTGTGAACCGATAACGACTAACTGAACATTGAATCTGACCTACATACTTTCACGCCGCAATTTTCTATACTCACACCTGCCAAATATAAAAATACTTCATGATTACAACCATACAATCTTTTAATTTGTCTCTTCAGGACTTAACCTTGAGACTGATTTGGGGACATCTGATTGACTTTGTTTTTCAGTCAGAGGCTTTCACACACACTAGGACTGATTTGAAGAGTAGCTCTAAGAGAACTGCAAAATCGGAAAATTTCCACTGGTAGTGCAGATTCAAAAGCAAAGAAGCCATTTGTGCAACCTGTCTGAAGGGATCTGGGGTTGGCGAGAGGGGGATATTTTGGACAGTACTGTATATACAACAGATACAGTTTGTGCTATAAAGTCTATACATCTTCATACATTTAAAAACATTGTTTGCTTTTCATGTTATCATTAAGTACTTGCTTTGTAGATCAGCGTTCCTAAGACGATGAGTCATTATCCCGTATCATTGGCAAGAAGCCCCACCCAACCTCCATCCATATTGAGTAACAATTCTAATGATAATAAAATAATTAAAATACATAAAGTGCAACCTTAGTTAAGAACTTCACAGGCATTTAGTGCAGAAATTGTTGAATTATAAAAAAAAAGTAAAAAAAATGAAAGCAAATTATAGGATCCAAATGCAAAATAAACATTTCTTAAAAACAGTGGTTCGCATGTCTGCATTTAGTACTTTTTAATTGCTGAATTAAACATCATATCTTCCTCATGTCATCATGTTTTTCTATTACTTGTAAGCATGGAATGGGGACATCTACAAACTTTGGTATTTTTATGACATTCTCTGTCCAGTCTGGCAATAAAAAAATACAGATATTGCACAAAACTATACTCCTTATACAGCTTAAGCACTGCAATTCTCTTGGAAGAATAACAACATTTTACGAGCACAATGTAGCAATTATGTCCAGTATTGTATTGGATGGGTACTAGTCTCTAGGGGATGTGTGTAGAAGGCCATAGCAGTTACAATGAACTTCAAACTAAAGGCAACATTATTTAGTATGTTTGAGTGAAAATACCACAAAATATAACAAACCTAATATTCATCTGAGTAATTCAAAGTTTGTAAATGTCCCTCATCACCAGCCCCAGTTCACCTTCCAAACCTGTTGTTGCGTGACTAGGATGACAAAAGGTTAAAAACGGGACAAAACAGAAACAATCCAAATGCAAACTATGTTATGTTCATACATATATACATTACATAACTCAATAAATATCCTTTTTTTTCCCTCTAAGCACTGTAAAGTTGATGTCATTTGGGAGCCATTTACAGTATTGAACATCATGAATATTGTATTACATATAGTAGCAACCTTGAATAAGAGCACACTTTGTATTTTAAGGATAGAATATGGTGGATGGATAGTGTCCACTGGTGGAGTAAGGTAAAGGTCCCCCAGTTTCACACTGCCCCCCCCTCCCCATCCGCCATAGAAACATTACGACCTAGAGTCCTGTGTGTGTAATCAGGACTGGCCCTATCGTCACCCTTTGATTTCATATCTTTCTCTATGTGCAGAGTTGAAGCCTAACAACAAAACGGCAGTCCCGCATTTCTCCGTGTCTTGTTTCATAACTGCCTGCCTCTGGCACGTGTCTATGGTAGATGCTGCTTTTCACGAGTGGCGTACTGTCTGTTTCTCATCCGTGACGCACCTTTCCTCAGCCGACCTTCCTTCCGCATCCCACCCACACACGCCCGGGTCCGCCTGTCCGCGCGGGACGTTCAAACATTGGACTCCACGAAAGGTCTCTTTGGTTTGATGGGGGACGTGGGGCCCTGCCTACTGTCGCGGGAGAGCTGCCGGTACATGTTATCCTGGTAGGCCTGAGCTACGGGCAGGGTCCTGGCCACCTTCACGTCTGGATAGGTGGGCATCTGGCTCACCCGTTCCAGGACGTCCTCTCCCCCTCCGCCCCGGGAACCGCCGTTGGCGAGCTTGCCCAGGGAGGACTGCTGCTGCTGGGGCTGTTGGTAGTAGTCCTCCTCCAGGAGGTGTCCGTTCTGGGCGTTGTTCGTCTTGTTATAGTAGGCGATGTTCCCCAGCGAGGTGGGCGGGCTGTAGGACGAGACCTGCTGGGCCAGTTGGCCGGGCGACGTGGGGCTGACGCCGGAGTCCATGGAGGTCATGACCCAGGGCCGCTGGGACGAAGGCTGCTGCAGGTACTGAGTCTGGTGAGTCCGGGCCGTCTTGTCTATGATGCCCATGAAGGGCGTGGTCCGCGAGCGGGTGCCCTCGCCGTGGTACAGCCCCCCGCCGCCTCCCTGGGGGGGCGAGATTGGGGAGACGTCGTCATTGCAAGAACGCTCGTAGCCCTCATAGCCCTCGTAGGCCACCTGCAGTGGGATCTCCATCCCCTGGACAGACGAGGAAGGCCTGAAGCCCGGGGCTAGATTACAGCCGGAGCCTGCCGTGGAGATGTTGTTGCTGGAGGGGGAGAAACGGAGACCCACGCTCTGGGAGTGGATGAGGGGCCGGGGAGTGGAGATGTGCTGCTTGATCTCTGCCGGGTTGGCGCTGATTGGCCGCCTGACCATGTGGCCGATCTCTGGCGATCCCAGCTGGCACTGGGGCATGACGCTGTTTTGGCGATCCAGCTCGTGCTTGGCGACTGGGTAGTATGCGGCCGACTGGCTGCGGCTGATCTGGGGGGTCTGGCTGTAGCGGACGCCGCCCTGGACCCCTTGTACGCCGCCGGTGGTACGGTAGGCAGAGGACGGGCGCTGGGGGAGGTCATCCTTTATCAGACCCTCTATCACCCCTCCCCGTCCGCCGTGCTGACAGAGGGCCCCGGCTGACAGGCTGGACTGGGGCATGGAGCGGCCATCCAGGGAGGGCTGGTACACCAACCGGCTCTGGCTCTCCATCGCCACGTCCATGGAGCCACCCTGGTAGCGCATGGGGTGGCCCATCTGGCCATAGGAGTTGCCGGGCTGGTTGGTGCGAACGATCTGCGCCATGGACGGCTGGAGGCGCAGGCCCTGGGCCTGGTGGTGCTGAGAGGCTTGGTGGAGAAGCTGGGCCTGGTGGTGCTGCTGGGAGGCCTGGTGGTGCAGTTGGGCCTGGTGGTGCTGGTGGGTCTGGAGGGTGTCGTGGTGCAGGGAGGCCTGGTGGTGCAGCGAGGGCTGGTGGTGCAGCGAGGGCTGGTGGTGCAGGGAGGCCTGGTGGTGCAGGGAAGGCTGCGAGCTCAGCTGGAAGGACCTCTGGCTGCTCATCTTAGACAAAGGAATGGGTTCCTGCTGGTAGCGCACCGGAGAGCCCGACTGGGACCTGTACAGACACACGCTCTCCACCGGGGGGCTGGCTCGGTACTGACTCTCCACCGGGGGGCTGGCTCGGTACTGGCTCTCCACCGGGGGGCTGGCTCGGTACTGGCTCTCCACCGGGGGGCTGGCTCGGTACTGACCCTGGACCGCACACCGGCGCAGGGGAGAGAGCGGCGGGCTCTGATGGCCGTGGTCCATCCCCTGGCCGACCCCTCCTCCGCCATCCCCGACGGTAGGGGGGCTGAAGCGATAGGCGCTCTGGTGCACCGGGGAGGTTGGCGGAGGGCTGTGCCGGTAGTGGGAGTTCTGGTGAGCGGGGGAGAGGGAGGGCGGCGACGGAGGCTGGTAGCTTTGGCTGCCCGGGGAGGACATGGAGGTGGGGCTCGGGCGACCGAAGTCGTAGACCTGACCCGCGGACGAGCGGCAGGCCTGGTCGTGGCCGGTCGGGGAGAGAGGGGGACTGTGGATGACCGGCAGGCCAGAGGGGTTGGAGAGCACCTCCCTGTCCAAAGGCAGACCCAGACCACCCATAGACATGGCCTCCAGCTCCTGCTCCAGGTAGTCGTCATCCTCAAACAGGTCCTGGACCGGCTCCATGTCCTCCAGCCGGGGCTCCGGGGGTGGAGGGAGCTCTATGGGGAGCGGCAGGGAGGACAGGGACATCTCTTCCTCCTCCGGGGGAGGAGAGGGCGGAGGAGAGGGCGGCGGCTCCAGCTTCTGCGCATCCTCCTCCTCCTGGGCGAGCTGTCGACACTCCTCCTCCACTCGCTGCAGGAGGCGCTGGATCTCGCGGTGGTTGGGGCTCTGCTTCATGGCTTCATTCAGATCCTCCAAGGCTTCAGGGAACTGCCTACAGGTTCACACAGCAGGGTTGGAAGAGGGGGGAGGTTTAGACTCTTACATGGAAATACTGTATTTCTACAACACTGATTTTATTCATGAAAATGAAACAAATCGATTCAAATAAATGTCCTTAAGGAACTGCTTGCAAAGGCAGGAGGGGAGGTTTATATAAACCCTTGCAATAAATTGTTTGTTAATTATTGTATTGACTTATAAAACCGGTATAAAATGTACTCATTTCAAAACAATCTGTCAGTGAAGGAGAGAATTGGTTTGATGAGAAAATAAAGGAGGACGAGAAGTGGAACATGTAAACCATCTTATAGAGGAGGACGAGAAGTGGAACATGTAAACCATCTTATAGAGGAGGACGAGAAGTGGAACATGTAAACCATCTTATAGAGGACGAGAAGTGGAACATGTAAACCATCTTATAGAGGAGGACGAGAAGTGGAACATGTAAACCATCTTATAGAGGAGGACGAGAAGTGGAACATGTAAACCATCTTATAGAGGAGGACGAGAAATGGAACATGTAAACCATCTTATAGAGGAGGACGAGAAGTGGAACATGTAAACCATCTTATAGAGGAGGACGAGAAGTGGAACATGTAAACCATCTTATAGAGGAGGACGAGAAGTGGAACATGTAAACCATCTTATAGAGGAGGACGAGAAGTGGAACATGTAAACCATCTTATAGAGGAGGACGAGAAGTGGAACATGTAAACCATCTTATAGAGGAGGACGAGAAGTGGAACATATAAACCATCTTATAGAGGAGGACGAGAAGTGGAACATGTAAACCATCTTATAGAGGAGGGAAAATGAATCGAAGCATACCTGCTGCTACGCTTGGCCCGGGCTCTGGCATAGTACGCTTCGTACGATTTAGGTTTCAGTTCGAGCGCCTTTGTAGCAAACTCCTCAGCCATCCCAAAGTCCTGAGAGTCGGTCAGATAGAAACCCATCATTCCACAGAGGTGTTAGTATACAGAACTGTAAGGCTTATTACCTACCATATAATACACAATTGCATACAGTGAGCGTATACATCTACATGTAATGTGCAAAGCCCACAGAGCTCTGGTCTAAAACACTACACCATATTACGGAACACATCGTTGGGCATGCAACCCCGCTCAGAGGCCACCGACTCACGTTCATTTTCCTCCGACACCGGGACAGATTGAGGAAGATGGACACCTTGAGCTCCCTGAAAGTCTTGAGGTCGTCGCTGAAGCCTTCGCGGGGGAACTTTTTCAGGGCGTACTGATAGCGCTGCGCAGCCTCCTTCACCTTCCCCTTCTGTGGACCACACAAACAGACAACACATGGGTACCACTGACCATCCAAACCAACATGACCCACAGCACCCCGAGGAGGAACGTGCCCGTCAAAGGTCACGCGGCGTCTGATCGGACCCTATCGTGTTTCATGTATCGGCGTTTTTTTCCGCCAGGGACTCCGTCCTACGATGAGTTTAAGGGGCTCTGACCTTGTAGAAGCCGTCTCCCTCCTCGATCAGCTTGCTCAGTAGGATGATCATGATGTCGGGTTTGGAGGTCGCCATGGCCCACGTGGCCGGACCTGAGGAACACAGGACGAGACGGAGAGGAATGAGAGGAGAGCGAAACGGCGAGAGGAGGGGAGAGGAGGAGGGTCACAGCAAACACATGACAACAGGGACAGGAACAAAAAACAAAATGGCGGGAATGACAGAGACAGACAGGCCTCCCTCCGCTGCAGAGGAAATGAAGCGGTTCACTCTCTTAAGTGTACTAACGTAGGTACAACGTTGGGACAACACCCCGGCCTTATCAAATGTTAGGCGCAAACCGAAATGTGGAAGATTACACAATACCAGAAAAATGATGCAGCTGGTAAAGGCTCAGTCACTTCCATTCTAACCGACTGTCTTATGTCAGCAGGCGTCACACCCACGCGACACTCGTCCGTCGAGCGGCCGTCATCTGATGTAAGACAATTCCTCTACCCAGGGCGACGTGTCACGCGGGGACTCTCGACAACACTTAAAGCACAATTACTGAGAGATTTAGATGGGGATGAAGACAAGGTGGGCGGGCTTCTTGCACAAGGAGAAGACGCACGGCAGGTAGACAAGGGGACACCAGACCTCAGCAGACCAGGGAGACGTGGGACAGGGGAGGAGGTGGGAACGGGACGTCTGACTGGCCTAGCTGACACCGAGGAAGGTTCTAGAGCAACACGTACATTGTAACCTTGGGAACTGTGGATAGTGGGTAAAAGGCAGCACGGACGCATGCAGTTGAACTGGGGATTATTACCAAGAGGAGGGAATAGGAGAGGTTCAACATGCATCTGTGAGATGAGAATAGAAAAAAAACACCTTGATACAATGTAGTGTGCCAGAGGCTGGGCATGCTGTCATATCTTATCATCAATCAAGTAGAATGTGAACATTCACTTCAAAATAAAAGCCCTTCTAGTTATAGATACCTCTGCCAGGCAAAGATTGAATCTGATCGTGGATTATATGCATCGCTGCTTTGGAAAGCCATTTCCAGCTGAGCCGACATGCAACAGTTACTGCGAATTGGATACCCGCGAAACGTGGAACATTGCTTTTAAAAGTCCATGCTTAAAACCCGCGATCAGTCTGAATCCCAGCCTTGGTGGGCACATTAACACCTGACTGCTATTTCGTAGTATGGGGTTTGTAGTAGGGGGTTTGCAGCTAAGCTGGCCCGCCGACTTTCAGACATCATGACAACACAGAGACAACACAGAAAGATTAGGTAGAGCTGTCAAAATGCCTGCTCGGGTGAGATGTCGACAGCCTTGGGATTACCTCTGGGCCGACTGGGCAGCGTCTGACATCCTGGTACCGCAGAGAAGTAAGGGGAGGGGACATGAGCGAGGAAAGGGGGGGACGGAGAGAGCGTGGGCCAGAGTAGTCAAAGAAGGAAAAATAGAATAAGGTGCGTGGGTGTGGGTGGGAGAGAAAGAGCAAGTGAAAAAAAGACAAATGTGGTGGCGGAGGAGGATGAGGAGTGAGAGAATGAACAGAAAAAAAGCAGCAGTGAGAAGCGGGGATAAGTGCTCCAGCGGAAATAAGAACGACACAGGAAGAAAAATAAAAACCATACTGCCAGCACTAACAATCACCTGTCTCCGAGAGACCAGAGAGCAATAAGGAAATAGCGAAGGAGTGCGAGAGAAAGAAAAATCGAGGGGAAAAAGAGAGCAAAAACAAGGAACGAGAAAACGGGAACAGATAGAGTCGAGAACGAGAGGAAGAAGGAGAGACAGCAGCAGAATACAGATGCGGCTCTGGCTAACAGTAATGCAGACATACAGATCCGAGGCGGAAATAGAACAGGATGAGTACGGAGCCGCGGCAGCCAAGAACCTCGCGGCTTTCGATTGCATCTAAATACGCGATAGTGTTTAAAAAAGGACTACATTTTACACAGACAAAACACCCAACAGCGGCGCTACAGACAGATTCGTTATTTTCAGAGAGCGGTGTTTCCTTCACTGTCAACGCATCCTGCCGGTACACTACTTTTGACCCAGGCCCATAGGGTGCCATTAGGGACAAAGGTAATACGTAGTCTAACACAGTGGTTCCCAACCAGGGGTACTATGACTTCTGGGGGTACTTGGCCTATCAACAAGGAGCACTTGAGAAGACTCATGACACCATAAGCTTACTAGTAAAATACACAAGGGGGTAAATCTGGGGTACTCTGAGCAGGAGCACAACAAATTCTGTTGGCGGTATAGTAATTGGGTTGGGAACCGCTGGTCCAATGCTAACAGTCCATTCTCCTTACCTATTTTGGCTCCTTTCTTGAGCAGGGTGACTACCACCGCTGTGTTCCTGCAGCCCACGGCTCGGTCCAGAGGACGCATCCCGCTGTAGTCCACATGCTCTATCATGGCCCCCTGGTCCACCAGGAACTGGACCTGAGGTGACAAACCGCAGACAGCGGAAGACGGACAACCGGGGAGGAGAACGGGGAGTTTAAGGGAAAGTTTATTGCTAAATATGAATGAACACAAACACACCTACAACACAGTATACTTTAACGCATGCGGATGAAGAGCTGACATGAAATCGAAGAGTTTCTCGTCGGTTCCTATTGTTGTGGGATCACTCACCACCTCCGAGTCCCCGTAGAAGGCAGCCAGGTCAAGGGGCGTGCGTCCGTTTTTGTCAGCGTGGTCTGTAGCCGCGCCTCTCTCCACCAGACAGCGCACCACAGGCAGGTGACCCTTCAAACAGGCCCAGCTCAGAGCCGTCAGCCCCTCCTTGTCCACCAGAGGGAGGGACGCGCCTAAAACGGGAGGAGTTGGTGTGAAAGGAGTGTTGGTGAAAGGTAAGTCCGTAAGTCTTCTCTTTTTTTCTCCCTTTGTGAAATTCTATTGTCTCATCTCCTTGTGTTTTTGTCTTTTTTGAAATTCTATTGTCTCATCTCCTTGTGTTTTTGTCTTTTTTTCTCCAATTCATGATTATGGCCTGGCCTTGTTAAAAGCAACTCCCCGCAGCTCGGGTAAGTCGATTTGGACGGGTTACATCGCGCCAGGCCGCTCTGCCTCTTATCCCACTGCCCGCTCAACCAGGAAGTCGGCCGAAGCTGCTAGAACGCAACATGGCAATGCATTCCTAGCTGACCCAGCCCAGATGGCGCTACGCTAGCATAGGCCTTTGCTGGACTACCGGGTACGGTTCCTATGCCACAACTAAGGTATTTATCCACGTCACAATGGCGCAACTGTACTGCAATATCAAAAAATATGTCTAAGCACTGTTCTTTCATATTTGTAATTTCCTTGTTTAATTCACTTGCTGCTCGATCACTGAAGTCCACAGTGTCCACATGGCCCCATGAGGTTCTAAGGATTGGCTACACGGTGATGGAATGAGAGACCCGACAATTTAAAGCAGCGGGTGTTTCGCTACTCTGCCAAACTGCTTTATTAAAGTTCCATTCTGAGGCGCTGTGAGACCAGATGGTTCAGCTGAGGACAGCAGGTTGGTGGGCTGGATTACACTGGCTGGTGGGTATCTGGGTGCTGTTGTTTTCCACCTACCTTGTGCCAGTAGGAACTCCACCGTGCCTAGGTGACCCTCCGAGGCAGCCATCATCAGAGGGGTTCTACTCTGCTTGTCGGCCAGGTTCACATCAGCGCCGTGATTCAGGAGCAGGTCCACAATCTGAGAGGGGACAAAGACCATGTTAACCTCCTCGCCAAGTGTCGTAGTACACAGCCTCACGGTTCCATCTCGTCTGATTAAAAACCCTGCTGTAAAGAAGCGTGACGTCTCAAAGGTTTTGTATGCAACCATGTCTTTCTTCTGTAAGCGTTTTATTTTTCGATCTTTCATCTTGCCGAAGGGCGTTGTGGAGCGCAACGGGTGTCCACATCTCACCTGCCAGTGTCCCTGACGGACGGCGCTGAACAAGGGGACGATGCCCGGTCTGTTGGGCTGAGCCACTGCTGCCCCCTGCTCCAGAAGCAGCCTGCAGACGTCTAGCTTCCCCCGGCCGGCCGCAGCGGTCAGAGCTACAGGAAGACAAGGACACGCCATGTTACACAACGCAAGTCACCATTTCGGGAGATGACTCGGTGCAAGGCTCCCTCTTGAATGGCCCTCCGGAATCTCCCATAAGGATGAAAGCGGTTTGAGGTCTGGTCACTAAAATGGTGATGGCGCATTGTGAAATATCAGCAGTCCTCTTCGCTAAAATCCCCCCGCCAAACATACTAACAAAGACCTCTATTTCAAAGTTAACTAAATCCCGTCTTCAATCAAATATATTTTCTAAAGCACTTTTTACATCAGCAGATGTCACAAAGTATTTACAGATAACAGCTGCCTGACACCCCAAAGAGCGAGCAACAAGATTTGATACACAGTGGCTAGTCGTGGTAGCCAAAGTAATGAGCAAATGGGCCTATTTAGCATTTTTATCCACAATCCCAAACCTGCTTTCAATGTACTTTGTATCCCTCATTGACCCGGTTCGTGGTGTGACCTCCACTTGTTACACCACAACGTACTCTCCCATAAAGACATGAGAGGTATTACACCTCCAGACAGTGTTTGAGAAGCGTAACCTACGGCCATTAAGCGTGAGTCATTCCTTTAATACGGTCTTCTACAGCTTTGGTACACAAGCAGAGAACGGGAGGGAATGTCCTCATTGTGTAGAGTTAAGTCATTTAACGGACTGAGTCATATCTAATCTCATATCCAAGTGTTCCACAGCCGGACAGCGAGAACACGGGGACACATGGGGATCATGTCGTGTTATAGCACATCATTTCACTTAGTCACTATAATACCTACAGGCATGACGTATGTCCTTTGTGAGGATGCAGATTTATGCTAAGCATTTGCTAAGTGGAGAGTGGGAGCAGACAGTGGCACGGCGTCTAGTGTGAATTTACCTGCTTGAGTCATTAGAACTGTTCGCTGTACCCATGCCCCCTCCCATCTCTCACTCTCTGTCTCTCTCTCTCTCACTGTGTATCTCACTGTTGTTTTCTCATGCTCTTACTGTCTCTTTCTCACCGTCTCTCTCTTTTTCAACCACTCTCTCTCTCTGTCTTGGTACAGAGAGAATGGACACGCTGTTATCGAGTTTAGCTGTTGTCAAGGCTTTGGCTAAAGGGGATCTTGATCAAATCAATTAATCTTGGCGATAATAGCTTAAAATATTTGAATCGTTCCTCATGTAGGAATCACACAGTCATCGTTGAGCACCCCAGAGAGGACAGGACCCAGGCCTCCTCCTCCCCCATCCCTCGGAGACCGTCTGCCCGACCCTCTCTGTCTGTGCTCCCATGACACCGCTGAACAGTTGGCCTGATATCAGCCAGCCTCTGTCAGTCTGGCGCAGCAGCAACTGCAGAGCAAATCTCCTTCTTTTATCTGCAGTGCTGCTCTCACTCTAAGGTCTGCTGAGAATCCTAGCAAAATAAGTAAGGAATTTGCTAAGGGGATTTATTCATGCAGTGACTTACTGCTATTTCTAGCCAAAATAAACATTTTTTATCTAGGTGTAGAGATATTCATAGTCAGGAAAGCAGCTCCATAAGGGAGGAGACAGTACTAACCTTCATAATTATTCCCCTAATTCCAAATCGGAAGGTTTAAATTTTGGGTCTAGTATTGCTCACACTGTAATTTAAAGAAAGACATTGTTAAACTGTTAATAATTGTAATATTTATTTTAATGCTGAAGATGCAGAGTTGTACTATGTAACCACTGCCAATAAACCAGCGCCCTTTCAGATTTGCAGTCCGATTTCCGAGCATAAAAGAACTCACTCTTGGATAACAATTAAGTACTAACTGCAAACAAAATAATATACATGCTATTTTCTAGGAGCCATAACTCCGACTTAAATTACCTTTGCAACTGCTTACTAAACGGAAAACAAATTGAACTTGTTTCCCTCATAAATATCTGTTTTATATTTTTTTAAGAAGTAAGAAGACTGCAGTCTAAGTATGATCTTGCTTTTGAAACAATGGTACATTAAAAATAGTGAACAAAAGCCCTTTAGTAAAAAAATACAAGACAGCAAGGATCCTTTCTATGCAAACCAGAAATCTGTCCACATTTTAGTGGTCGCCACAGTTCATCTTTAAGCCCTGACTAAACATCAGGTTAGAATTTGAAAGTCAACCCTAAAGCCAATGAGCCATAATTAAGCACAGGAAATAATACCCAATACATATTCATTTATTCTGAATACATGGCTGTGGGTAAAACGTGTCTTTCTGATGACTGAATTAGTTTGATGAGTTGAACACTGTATTGCCACCAGGCTGCAGACTACATTATCCGTTCTAACAAGCATATAAAAAATGTTGAAACTGCTACTGCAAAGCATACCTGTCTCTCCCCACAGAGTGTCAAAATTGTTGATCTGAGCACGTTCCACCTCCTCCTCATCCTTTTCTGGCAGGTCCAGCAGATAGGACACAATCTGTAAAGTACATAATTACATTTTACAGTTAAAAGAGGCAGGACACAATCTGTAAAGTACATAATTACATTTTACAGTTAAAACAGGCAGGATATATCTGTAAAGTACATAATTACATTTTACAGTTAAAACAGGCAGGACACAATATGTAAAGTAAATAATTACATTTAACAGTTAAAACAGGCAGGACATAAGCTGTAAAGTACATAATTACATTTTACAGTTAAAAGAGGCAGGACACAATCTGTAAAGTACATAATTACATTTTACAGTTAAAACAGGCATGATACAATATGTAAAGTACATAATTACATTTTACAGTTAAAACAGATAAGGACAATCTGTAAAGTAGATAATTATAATTTACAGTCAAAACATATTATGCATATTATGAAGTGCATAAGTAAATATTCCTGTTAAAAGATGAAATAAGCAGGCTATGATTCTGAAAGCGGCATTGAACGCTGGAAGCCAGGGACTCTAGTTGCCAGGTAAGCCCAGGAAGGGACAGAGAGGCCAAGCTTACCTCTGTGTATCCCATGCTGGCTGCTGCCACCAGGGCTTGCTGGACGGCATGGCTCTTGCTGAAGGCCCCTTGCTGTGGCTGTTGTCCCATGGCCCAGTCACACTGGATGAGGAACTTGACCACCTCCATGTGGCCCCTGAGAGCGGCATGCACCAAGGCACACTGGCCATTCTTATCCAGGTGGTCCACCTGTTAATGCGCACACACACGCACACGCAGTTGGTTAGTCCCTATTCATCCTTGAAGCATATAAATCTAAAGAACCACACACATACAAACACTCTCTCCTTCTGTCCCACCTCAAAAATTTTCTCCCTCCTTCCCTATCTCCTGCCTCTCCATAACCCCCCCCCCTTCCTCCTTTCACCTCTTCGTCCCACCACCCCACCCTCCCTCATTCCGTCCTCCCTCCTCTCACCTTGGCTCTCCGGCGACACAGTGCGGTGACGATGGTGATGTGTCCCCCGGAAGCAGCGTAGCCCAGCGGGGTGAGACCGCTCTCAGAGGGCTGGTCCACGGAGGCCCCGTACTCCAACAGCAGCCCCACCATGTCCATGTACCCCAGGTGGGCGTGGACACACAGCACCGGGGCGTTGTTCAGGACCTCCGTGCGGTAGTTCACATTGGCACCACCGAGCATCAGTAGTCTGCTGACCTGCACAAAGACAGATTTAATGGTTAAACTTCAAAAGAAAACCAGTTGTTCATCAGAAGTCTGCCGACCTGCACACAGACTTAACACAGTGTGGTAGACAGAAGAAAAAAAAAATCCAGGGGAAAAACAGTTTTCTCTGCACATGTTTAATTAATCGGTAGAAACAGCTCCTCGGCCGTTAAAACCTGATTTGGAATACACTGGAGTTTACTGGCCCTCTTTCAAAAGGAAAATTGAAAACCCTGATAAAGGCAACACAGCTGTCAAAATCCTGGTATCTATTAAATTGCATTGGAGCATGGAATGTACAGCTTTTCTTTTGAGAGAGAAAGCAGAACCTTGATGTTGGGAGTGTACAGGTTAAAGAACTGCACCTTTTTCTTTCCTTTCCAAAAAAGTCGAAAAGGAAAGTTTTGAGTGAGGAACAAAAGGGTTAAGATTAAGAGACCACTGTAAATTGAACGCAGTTCCTCACTCAAAACTTTTCTTTTCAACGTTTTTTGGAAAGGAAAGAAAAAGGTGCAGTGGTCTCTTAATTTTTTCTGGAGCTGAATAAAGGGTTTGGAAAGTTACCTTGATGTTTGGCGTGTAGAGGTTTCGGAGTGACGACAGGGCAGTGGACAGGCCCTCTGTGCTGTAGGAAACCCAGAGTCCCTGGAGGATGGATGAGGAAACCCCAACCTTCTTGCTTAGGCCCTGAAATATAAAGGCAATTTAAACTGTCACTGCTTTGGGAAATGGTGTGAGCACACAAATGTGTGTGTCTGTGTGCGTCTGCATCTGTCTGTGTATGTGTGTGGTGCGTGTAGGCAGGTGGAGAGTGACCTGGTGTACCTTAAAGATGTGTGCTTTGAGGATGTGGTGTCCCAGCTCGATGGTCTGCTGACGGTTCAGTTTGGTGTCCTGCCGGGAGAACCAGAAGGCAAGCAGGGTGTGGCCACTCCTACAGGGAAATAGGAATAATAGGAAAATAGGAACAAAAATCACGAGATTTTGCACAAAAGGTTAGGTTGAGGGCACTTTCCTCAAAAGGTTAGGTTGAGGGCACCTTCCTCAAAAGGTTAGGTTGAGGGCACCTTCCTTAGAGCAGGCGGCAACTGAATGCAAGTAAAAAGCAAGCCTGTGATACTTCAATTTAATGACATTAGCAAGGCCACACTTCACCATAACTCATCCTGGTTGAACAGTGCACAATAAAAACTCAATGTTTTCTTTCATTTCTGTCAAGGCCAGTATCTGATGAAGCTGCTATTAGTTGTTTTTTTCTTTAGGCCTGCAATAGCATGGTTTGTGGATGGTTAGTTGTGATGGTACAGTTCAAGGAAACTCTTCAAAGCATTTATTTAAGCCTATCCAAACAAAGTGATATCAAACTATAAGCTGTTTTTCATGGTTGTAATACATATCAATATCATTAGGAGTAGATTGGGCAGTTTGAACCGCTGTATACAACACTTCAATGACTCCACCATCCCACACACATATGGTTTAAAATAGGGTTGCTAAGGCTAGGATTCCTGAAGCTTTTTCTAAATTCCCAAGTTCTCCAGAAATTTCCTACTTTCCTACCAAATTTCCTTCTTATTCCTTCATGATTCTAGTAATCTTCTAACCAAAATGGCTGCAAAAACCAAAGAAATTGGATAGGTGTCTCATGTTGTCAACCAGATCCATCCGCCATCCATTTATCCTCATCCATCCATCCAACCAACCACCCCTCAGTCACCCATCCATCGTCCATCCATCCATCATCCATCTAAACTCATCCAACCATCCATCACTCACCCATCCATCTAACCTCATCCAGCTATCCATCACTTACCCATCTAACCATCATCCAAGAACTAACCTGGGGTCACAGAGGAACTTAGTCTTCTCCCCCTCCTCCCTCCAGATCAGCCACTCCCTGAACGATGGATGAACAAACATCCTGGTCCCGTCCCTCCTCTTGACCAGGAAGAGGGCCAGGTTATCTAAGCGCTGTGTGAAGTCCTCCCAGTCCAACGTGCCCTGTAGCATACAGGTTCAAACTAACAATCAGCTTGTTAGCCGTGCACATTCACAGATGCTTCACTAAGGTTGCTGTTGTTCAAAGGCACTATCGCTGCTATCCAATGTACACCAGTTGGTGTCCAGCGACTGTTAGCAAGGAGGGCTACAGGTCACCAGGTTTTTCAGTGGGAAATGCTAACAGTTCCCTGTTTGATTGCTACTTGCCTGCAGAGAGCCGGCGTTAATTGCCTGGTAGATCTGCTCGTCAGTTAGCGGGTGGAGGGAGGCTACGGCCACGTTCAGTAGGGGGAGGGCCCGTTCAAAAGACGACTGGGTGGGGAACCGCATGTTGCACTGTAGCAGGTACACCTCAGCAAGGTTGACAGGCACCACCTTGATAAAGATGCCAATCAATCAATCCGACTGCAGTGATCAATAACAACATTGTTATTATTTTAAACCAGGTAGTTTGGTTCTTGAAAGCTGAGTTGCAAAACTAGTTTTTTTCCAGAACCTTCAGTATATGTTTAACTATTGTTCTTTTGGAAATTTATATTTACATTACAACAACAACAGTAAAAAAGTATTCAAATGCACAGTAAATGCTTTGTTTCTGTGTCCATATTGTCCAATACTAAGATAGACCACCCAGTTCAAGGGAAATCAATATCGTTTTTTATTACTAAATAACTCTGCAACTAATCCTATTTATGTTCTTAGACAACCACCAGAATTTTGGCCTCAAACCACTGACAGCAAATACAGTATATAGACATAACATTGAAAAAACGTATATTGAGGATATATACCCAAATATAACGATTAACTATTACTTAACTTATTTTTAAGAAAATACTGTAAATAAATTATATGTATATACATGAAATCCTTGATTCAGGCAGATTACTGGTAGACGTGAGGTTTACAGTAATATACCCTCCTTTTCAGACCCCCTGGCCTCTTAAATGTATCACATTTCTTAAATAGCGATTGTGATGTGCTTTGCATTTAAAACACAAAACTTTAAATAATTATGATTAAAATTAGGAAGCAAAATAAGTCCTGCTAAAACAAGCAATACAACCTACTACCTAAAAAGGCAGCTAGGCTTACCTTGTAACTGGAGCTCTTGAGGACCAGATAACCCTTCTCTATAAGGTCAAAGGTGAGTTTGAGGTACAGATAAGAGCCCTGGCTGAGGGCTTTGAGGTGGGCAGAGAGCTTGCCGAAAGTGGTGTTGTCCATCTTGCCATTGAGAGAAATGTTGTTTTGTATTTCAGGACTGCTGTGGATACGGTGCAGGATGTAACCCTGCAGGTCCTGGTCTATGGCATCGTTCTCCTCCAGGCCGTCCAGAGAGATCCGGTGGAATGGGAGCAGCTTGGTAATCTCCTGGAGGGAAAAGAGGGTGCTGTCAGATCAGTACAGAGTGGAACAATAACGTTGTTTATTCAAATATAAACGTGATCTCAGGGAAATACGAAACATTTTATACGTAAATCTGTGACATCCGATTTCATATGATATGTTACGTTACATATGTTTACATTACAATGTGTTACCAAAACGTATAATACATTACGAATTTGCTAAAACGTAACATATGTTACGAATGCTAATAAAACGTATCGTATGTTATGATTGGTCCTAAAATGTATCATATATTACGTATGTACACAAACGTATCATATGTTACGAATGCATTTTAATGATACAGTATGTATGTATCATGTATCATCATGTATATGTATGTATACAGTAGGTATCACAGCACTGGGTTTATGTTTAGAGTTAAGGTTTGGGTTAAGGTTTTAAAACAAGAAAGGTTAGGTATCACAGCCCTGAGGTTAAGGTTAGGGTTAAGGTTTGGGTTAAGGTTATAAAACGAAAAAGGTAAGGTTAAGGTTTGGTTAACGTTAGGTATCACAGTATTGGGGTTAAGGTTTGGGTTATGCAAGCAAGCAAGCAAGTTTATATATTTATATTTACATAGCACAATTAATACATAGAAGCAATTCAATGTGCTTTACAAAGAAAAAGGAAAAAAAATATATAAAAATACAACAGCATAAAAACAAATACTCAGATGAAAACATCAAAACAACATCATAATAATAAACCATAGAACAGGAAAATAGAAATAGAATAAAAACGGGATAAAAACATAGGAATCTATAAAAGCTGTAAGGCTAAACAGTGTGGTTAAGTTCCAGCACTCAGTCATAGGCACATGAAAAGAGAAGTGTTTTTTACCTGGATTTAAAAAATTGATACGTTTGGGGCACATCTAAGATCTTCTGGTATTTTATTGCAGCTGTGTGCAGCATAATGGCTAAACACAGCTTGGCCATGTTTAGTTTGGACTCTGGGCTCTACTAGCTAACCTGTGTTCATGGATCTAAGAGCCCTGCTCGATTTATATACTTCAAACATATCAGAAATGTATTCCGGGCCTAAACCATTCAGTGATTAATAAACTAAAAGCACCACTTTAAAATCTATTCTGTAACTGACTGGAAGCCAGTTCAAAGATTTAAGAACTGGGGTGATGTCCTCTGTTCTTATGGTCCTGGTTAACATTCTAGCAGCAGCATTCTGAATGAGCTGCAGCTGTTTTACAGTCTTTTTGGGGAGTCCAGTTAAAAGGCCATTACAGTAGTCAACCCTACTAGAGATAAAAGCATGGATGAGCTTCTCTTGGTCTTTTTGGGACACCAAGCCCTTGATTCTGGCTATATTTTGAATGCTGTTTTGGTGTCCGCTTTGCTATGACTGTTAAATGTGAGGTCTGAGTCTGTCAGAACACCAAGATTACGCACTTGGTCCCTGGTTTTTAGGGCCTGAGAATCCAGCTCTTTACTAATACTAGTTCATTTATTATTGTTGCCAAACACAATAATCTCTGTTTTATCTTGGTTTAATTGTAGACAATTTTGGTTCATCCATATATACAGCCATATACAGTATCTCACAAAAGTGAGTACACCCTTCACATTTTTGTAAATATTTGAGTATATCTTTTCATGTGACAACACTGAAGAAATGACACTTCGCTACAATGTAAAGTAGTGAGTGTACAGCTTGTATAACAGTGTAAATTTGCTGTCCCCTCAAAATAACACAACACACAGCCATTAATGTCTACCCACTGGCAACAAAAGTGAGTACACCCCTAAGTGAAAATGTCCAAATTGGGCCCAATTAGCCATTTTCCCTCCCCGGTGTCATGTGACTCGTTAGTGTTACATGGTCTCAGGTGTGAATGGGGAGCAGGTGTGTTAAATTTGGTGTCATCGCTCTCACACTCCCTCATATTGGTCACTGGAAGTTCAACATGGCCCCCCCTTGGCAAAGAACTCTCTGAGGATCTGAAAAAAAGAATTGTTCCTCTACATAAAGATGGCCTAGGCTATAAGAAGATTGCCAAGACCCTGAAACTGAGCTGCAGCACGGTGGCCAAGACCATACAGTGGTTTAACAGGACAGGTTCCACTCAGAACAGGCCTCGCCATGGTCGACCAAAGAAGTTGAGTGCACGTGCTCAGCGTCATATCCAGAGGTTGTCTTTGGGAAATAGACGTATGAGTACTGCCAGCATTACTGCAGAGGTTGAAGGGGTGGGGGGTCAGCCTGTCAGTGTTTAGACCATACGCCGCACACTGCATCAAATTGGTCTGCATGGCTGTCGTCCCAGAAGGAAGCCTCTTCTAAGGATGATGCACAAGAAAGCCTGCAAACAGTTTGCTGAAGACAAGCAGTCTAAGGAAATGGATTACTGGAACCATGTCCTGTGATGAGACCAAGATAAACTTATTTGGTTCTGATGGTGTCAAGCGTGTGTGGCGGCACCCAGGTGAGGAGTACAAAGACAAGTGTGTCTTGCCTACAGTCAAGCATGGTGGTGGGAGTGTCATGGTCTGGGGCTGCATGAGTGCTGCCGGCACTGGGGAGCTACAGTTCATTGAGGGAACTATGAATTCCAACATGTACTGTGACATACTGAAGCAGAGCATGATCCCCTCCCTTCGGAGACTGGGCCGCAGGGCAGTATTCCAACATGATAACGACCCCAAACACACCTCCAAGACGACCACTGCCTTGCTAAAGAAGCTGAGGGTAAAGGTGATGGACTGGCCAAGCATGTCTCCAGACCTAAACCCTATTGAGCATCTGTGGGG
>JACXGI010010814.1:5997-26715 GCA_016801175.1 Esox masquinongy
CACTGTCATAGCCATGAGTTCAGTGGTAATTGTTGAGGCAATGGCTTTAATCTGGTCATCATCATTGTAACGGTTTTTGAAGCGGGGGTCAAGTGTGGATGCCAAACTTAACAGGTCATCCACACAGTCTTCTTTGTACTTGGTGTTCAGGTACTCCAGGATGGTTGTTTTTATTTGTTTGGTTAGGTCTGTGTCATCAGATTTCACTGCCAGGACCTCAGAGTTGAACAATGCCAAGACAGGTTTGAGGTAGGACACTGTTACAAGTTGCTCACCTGTAAGAGCATCTATAAACTCTAACAGAGGACTAAGCGCTTTTCTCACTGATTCCTGCACATCAATATCTTGCCATTTTAGTTGAGTAAGTTGTATTTTTCCTGGGGTACACAACTGATATGTATTGCTGGGGACACTGCAGGCCTGGAGATGAAATACATGCTATAGATTAGGTACATTATGCACAGTAGATGTTTAACTTATGAATAATGTCCTCACACATATATTTTGTTGTGTTGTAGTAAGAAATCCCGAGGATGTATTACACAGTTACAAGAAACCTCTGAAAGACTTCAAGAATACGAGGAGCATAAACGCTGCAGGAGGCACAAGATGGACAAAACTACTATTGCTCTTACTGCCATTAAAGCAGGGGTATGTACAGTTAAGTGGAAAATCATGCAAACAGTCTAACTTCAATTATGTATTTGTTTTTGTCTCCCCAAGTTAGCAGCTACACTGCTCAAACAATAAGGGAATATGTAATTATCACAGTATAACACCATGTCAATTAAACTTCAGGGATATCAATCTGTCCAGTTAGGAAGCATAAGCAATTGTGAAACATTGTCACCAGTGTTTGGTGCAAATGAAAATGACAACAGGTGCACTGAAGAGGCAACAGCAAGACAACCCCCAAAAAGGAAATGGGTTTTGCAGGTGGTGGCCACAGACAATAACTGTCTGTTTATCCTTCCTGACTAATTCTTCTCTAGTTTTGTGTTTTGCTAGTGTCCTTGTCACCAATGGTAGTATGAGGTGATACCTGCAGCCCATTCAGGTTGCACAGGTAGTCCAGCTCCTCCAGGATGGCACATCTGTACGTGCCTAAGCAAGGTTTGCTGTGTCTCCCAGTACAGTCTCAAGAGCATGGAAGAGATACCAGGTCGTTACACGAGGAGAGCTGGACTGGTCCATAGAAGGGCAACAACCTAACATCAGGACCGGTATCTGCTCCTTTGTGCGAGGATGTACAGGAGGAGTACTGCCAGAGCCCTACAAACTGACCTACAGCAGGCTGATGGTGTGCATGTTTCTGACCAAACTGTCGGACTCCAAGAGGGTGGCAGGAGGGCCCGACGTCCTCTAGTGGGACCTGTGCTCACAGCCAGGCACCGTGTAGCTCGATTGGCATTCGTCAGAGAACACCAGAATTGGCAGGTCCGTCACTGGCGCCCTTTTCTCTTCACAGATGAGAGCAGGTTCACACTGAGCACATGTGACAAATGTGAAAGAATCTGGGGATGCCGTGGTGAAAACTATGCTGCCTGCAACATCATCCAGCATGACTGGTTTGGTGGGTCAGTGATGGTCTGGGGAGGCATATCCTTGGAGGGTTGCACAGACCTCCACGTGCTAGCCAATGGTACCCTGACTGCTATTAGGTACTGGGATGAAATCCTCAGACCCATCGTCAAAGCTCACGCTGGTGCCGTGGGCATCATCCTGGTGCAGGACAATGCCCGGCCTCATGTGGCCAGAGTGTGTAGGCAGTTCCTGGATGAAGAAGGCATTGATTGCATTGACTGGCCCTCATGTGCCCCAGACCTGAAATCCAATTGTGAACCTCTGGGATGTTATGTATCGGTGCATCTGACGCCACCAAGTAGCACCACAGACTGTCCAGAAGCTCACTGATGCCCTGATTCAGGTCTGGGAGGAGATCCCCCAGGACACCTTCCACTGTCTCATCAGGAGCATGCCCAGACGTTGCCAGGAGCGCATACAGGTACCTGGGGGCCATACACAATCTTGAGTCACATTATGAGTTGCTGTGATGAAATTCAAGCAAATTGGACAGCCTGTGATTTAAAATGTTTTCTTTCATTTTCGGCGTGAGTTTGAATCCAGCCCTCTGTAAGACCAGCACAACATGAGAAAATTACACATCTTTCTGTTATGTATTCAACAAGATGTAAAAAGTGTTCTTTAAAACATTTGTACACACTGGTGTCATCATAAAGGGAAGTGTAAAATATGATTTCAGTCAAATTTGAGCAGACAATGGTAAATTATGAAAAATGTAATGCTCACAGTTGTTTTTGTTATTGTCAGTGACGAGTCCCATAATTGTATAGTAAACAACATTTTTTTACTGAACTTCTCTATACAGGGCGAGATCTCTTCTAAGAGGGAAGACTTTGGGACTCCCCCTCTATACCAAGCTGGATAGAGGCTGTGTGGTTACACATAATTTCAAATGGCGTTCATGGACAGCACACCGGACCAGCAAAGGAACCTTTTGGATATACAGATGAACTCCGAATTGCTTACAATAAAAAAAAATATATATATATACGTATATATATATATATATATATATATTTATATATATATATATACAGAAAATCTATTAAAAAACAGAAGGTTCAGGTAGCAGTGGTGGTACAGTAGTTGTTTGTAATAGTATTTGATTGTTTGTTTTTATTTGTTTCAATAAAATGTTTATAATTGACAGATGTTTTTTAAATGTCATTATATCTCTGTCCAAATGGTGCAGATATCTAGATTTTGTTTTTGATCAATTTCCATCTTAGGTTTATTTTATTTTGAACATACCCTCTCATTTTAAATTGTCATTAATGAATTAGTTTGAGGTGTTACATGTTTTAACTATTGTGAATCAGACTCTGCTTCATTTGACTACACCAAAACGTACTTACTTAGTAGGTGTAGCTATTGTTTATCTATGTGGGAACAGATACCGCTTCAAATTACAGCCCTCTTTCCTTGTAACTACAGTGTATTTATGTGGGAACAGACACCGCTTCAAAATACAGCCCTCTTTCCTTGTAACTACTCTGTAACTATGTGGGGACAGACACCGCTTCAAATTACAGCCCTCTTTCCAAGTAACTACAGTGTATTTATGTGGGAACAGACACCGCTTCAAATTACAGCCCTCTTTCCTTGTAACTACACTGTAACTATGTGGGAACAGACACCGCTACAAATTACAGCCCTCTTTCCTAGTATTTTGTAAGTGTTGTTGGTACCGTATAAGAACTAGTTGAAGATGATGGACTTACTAGGAACTTACATGGTAAGTAAGGGTGAAGTTCACAAGGTGTAGGAAAAAATAAGCTACAACAGGTTGATGACATGAAGGTATGTTATGGAGTTTTAACTGAAAACAAATGATAATTTACCACATTTTCTTTCTTTTTATCAGGTGTTATTACGAAATAGACTAGTTTTAATGTGTACTTCCACCACAAGCTAATGGATCTTATTTGTATCTACATTTGGAAACAACACGACATTTAGGAGATTTGCATAGTGAGCCAGGCACCTTTGGTTATCCACATTAAAGTATGCCTTCTAATGTTAGAGTTTAATTGTCCTCAACAACAGTAAAATCTGACAAACTCTTACTTGTTAAGCCTATCCGTTTCATTGGTCAGCTTCTCGCTTTAATTGCGACGAAATAACAGCCCACATTGGAGCGCTTTCGATCCGGCATATTGGAGAAAAAAACGTTCATGTGGCCACCTATTATGAGGAGGAGCCTTGGGGGCTGTAGGGCACCCTACAGATTAGTGCTTTCTGTGGCTTGATTCGTAACACGCATCTATAATCAATTCATACATCTGTGATTGATGTCAGCGCGGCTTTTGGTTTGGCAAGAACCGATTGCCCAAAGCGTGTTGGCGGTTAAAACTACCCTGTAAGTAACGGGCTGTAATTTGAAGGGTTACCAAATGTATGGATAAATGATTTGCACATCATTGCATTATGTTTTTATTTGCATTTTACCCAGCGTCCCAACTTTTTTGGAAACAGGGTTGTAGCTAATTATGCTCAGCATTACTGCAATAGAAGTCTGCCAACAACTAAGCCAACCACCTGACTGATTGAGATGCTGTATCTACAGTATAAACACAACCACCTGACTGATTGACATGCTTTATCTACAATATAAACAAAACCACCTGACTGACTGACATGCTGTATCAACAATATAAACACAACCACATGACTGATTGAGATACTGTATCTATAATATAAACACAACCACCTGACTGATTGAGATGCTGTATCTATAATATAAACACAACCACCTTACTGATTGGGATGCTGTATCTACAATATAAACACAACCACCTTACTGATTGAGATGCTGTATCTACAATATAAACACAAACACCTGACTAATAGAGATGATGTAAAAATATAGCAAATATATATACATAACAATGTAAAGTAGCAGCAATTCCAAAGAGTGTAAAATGGGGTAAATGGAAAGTATGGATAGAAATATTCAATTTTATAAATATAAATATAGAATGATCAGCTCAGCTTATTAGATAATCGGGCTGGTCCATCTTGGCTGAAAGGCTGATGGTTGCCCATTGCATATACTAAATGCATAGTATTATTATAACAGAAAAAGTGGGCCACCTGCACCTTAAAAGGAGCAGCTCCCATAGCACCCCTACTTCCCATGGCTATTCGGTGGGGTGATACATTCTGCAAGTTTACTTGGCACATTATTTCCAACAATTGGGAATGGGAATGTTTCACTTGCCAGAAGCTTTCCAGCATTCGTTGAACCTGCAGTGGAGAATGAAAATCTTTTACTTGTTATCTATGCTACCCATAGAGGGAGCGGTCTGGAGGGTCATAGACCGCTAAACATGAACTGGGAATCCGAAGTTGCTCCATACATTTTTGGATTATTCTTTGGTCTATCCTTCCATCCAAACTCTGTCTTGTCAACTCCAAACTCATCAAAACAGTGATGGGTTACCAATTTGCTTAAGATTTCAGATGCGGTTTACCCTTTTTAACTGGAAAGGAAGTACTACTGTATTGAAAGTATAACACTAAGCCTTTTGTGTTTGTCATTTCTCTACCTCTTTTTTCATGTTGTATACATATGTCACTTAATCTGTGTGTCTAGAAACCTCAATTTTGTCTCTCTCTCTCCCTTCACATGCTTTTCCCACTTCTCTCGCCTATATTTTTCTTTCTAGTGAACTAAGGAATATGAAACTTGCTGGCACGGCCAATGGGGTTAAAAGGTTCATTACCTTTGATTATGAACGAGATCAGACGTGCCCACTGATGCCCCTGTGTATTCCACAGTGACTGATCATTCTATGTATACCCACACACACACACACACACACACAAACACATATAGTTGGCCTGTAGACCATGTGCTGGCTCAGTACACACAGCATGGTGGCTTGTTTTGTGGACACAAGGGACCGAGGGAGACAGTGTGTGATTTTCTTTCTCTGTTTTTTCCCCCTCCGTCTGACAGCAAGATGGATTATTGCAATCACAGGAGCCACCAGTGAGACATAGTGAAGGTCTGTGGGGCAGCAGGATACAACCATGGGAAACCAAACCGGCCATCAGATTACTTCTCTCCACCCACTACCATGGGAAACCAGCTCTGCTTGTTAATCTTGGGGTTTTGTTGTTTCATACGCATTTATTCTCTTATGCCTTTGATGTATGGTACATGAAGGTTTCCCCTGTAGAAATGTGTGTGGGCGTGTTGTGTGCGTAAATGAGAAAATGAAAGAGCTGGTGAGACAGGTAGCTAGGTAGCTAACCATGTGGTAGGTAGTTAATCATCTGCCAAATACAAAAGAAAACAAAGGGCTCAAGGGGCGGGAAGAGTTTTGTTTATGGTTCTGTTCACACACTGTCAATATGGCCAAACCACACATTCTTATGATATACAAAGAGATATACAAGAAAATGTAAAAATTACCACCATATGATAAAGTAAAAGCTATTGGAGAAATATGGGGTTTGAAATGTTATTAGTAACCAAAATAGTTTTTATTGTCTGTGTATTCACCTTCCCAAAGATTTTATCCTATTTATTTTGGTCCAGTCGTTGTATACCATTCCCAGTCCAAAAGATATTGGGATAAAGCTCTGGAGAAAACTCAAATGAACATAGGCATCGCTTTGGAGTGATGGAGGAATACATGGCCTGATATGGATCCGGAAAGAAACCTTTTGGACATACATCCAAGTAACAAGCAGCAATTTATCTCGTTAGCAAACCTATATCTCTGCCCAGCATCATTAGCCTAATAAACTTAAACAAAAAGTGTTTGTTTGCTTGATTATAGTTTTCTCACTGGCAGGATAGGCTGTAGAACTGGGAATTCCAAACCACACGTTGCATAACATTAGCCAGATTATCAAAGTAGCTAGTTGTTATCTAGTCAGCTGTTAAGGCTAGAACAGGTGCTTAGGATATGAATTCTTTCTGCTAATCCCCTTGTACACTAGAGGGCTGAACTTAATGATTTCTCCTTTAAATAATGCATACTTTATGCATGACATGCATTTTTACTGTATTTGCTGTGAATTTTCCTTTACCTTTTCCTTAACCTTTTCTCTATTACAAAACCCTCAGTGCAATGCTCTGTCTAGTCAAGCATATGGCTGGCCATGTTATTCCTCTTTAGCTAGAATATGTATCTACAACATACTACTAAAAACATTTAAGTAGTAATATGAAAAACTGTTATTGAAGTGAGTTGGCTATGAACTTCAACGTTTGAACTGGCAATTAAGGGATTAGAAACAAAAGAATTTGAGAACCTTATGCAATCTTTTGGGGACTTTGAAATTTGAACAGTGCAATCAATGTAAGACCACTTAGAAAAGTTCAAGTTGGACTGCATTCTCTCCATAATGCAAGGTAATCATTTGATTGATTTTTTTTTTAGGTTTTAGAAAATACGATATGTATTCTTGCCCTACATGTAAACAGAGTGAAAGATTTGTGTACATTTCATTTCTTTGAGCAATAAAATATAATTTATTGCTTGAAGGGACCACAATGCATGTCCATCACCATTTGGCACCATCCCAACTACAGAGGCAATCAGGATTCACCATTGCATCAATATAAAGGTTAGAGAAACATCCAGTGCAGGTAAAATGAGACATGAGTGGTAGCCATTAGCCATGGGCTTTCATGAGGAATGGCCTTATTTTGAAGAACCGACTGAATAGAGCAGTAAGAAAAGGCTGTGTGGAATACCATAATGGATACTCAGGCACTGCATTGACACATACAGTAACATTCACATTTCAGTCATTTTGCAGCACTAGCAAAATGATTTACAGTTTGTGCACCTTGTTGTGGAATTTCTTAAACTAAAGTGTTTTTTACTTTGGAGATGTCTCTCGGTTTGCTTTGTAAGCTTTGACACCTCTCTGCCTGCAAGAAATAAACACTGCTTATTGTGCCACGAGAATTTTGTCTCTGTACCTACTTTCAAAGGGTTCTAATTGATGGAATTGCTATCACATTCTCAAGACAGCCAGGTGAGAGAACTGTCCACCTGATTAATACAAAGTAAATTATATCTTCAATAAAGTAGGATTCAGTAGTCAGCGAGATAGAAAAAGTGTGTTACTTTTTTCTTTTATTTCCCCCACCTTAATTAATGTGCATCTCGCTGATACTTCAAAATGTATCTCTCAGAAATATTTCAGTTCACCTGATTAGTGTAGAGTAATTCACCTCAGCTTCTTTGCAGGCCTGATCAGTCACAAGATATCCTGTTATCTACCAATGCTACGGTTTTCATTTGTGAGTGTTCACAAGTATTCAGGTCTGGGGGGTGGCCGATATATCAAAACATATGCAGTGAGTATAGGAAGTCTTTTTATGGCTTTATTTACACACTGTAACCCAAAAAATTCAAGTGAAAACATAATTCTAAAAAATCTGAAAGTGTATTACAATGAAAACATCAAAATACCCTATTTGGATAAGTGAACTATCACTTATCAATCAATTGCAGTGATTTTGATTAAATTGGAATTAAAATAAATGGTTTGTAGAGGACTCTGCTGCTTAGTAGTGTAATACAAAGCAAAGAATCTACTATGGGTGGAAAGGTACTTTGAAAAGATCTAAGACGTTGTGGAAAGACACAAGTCAGGGGATGGGTATAAAAGACACAAGTCAGGGGATGGATATAAAAGACACAAGTCAGGGGATGGATATAAAAGACACAAGTCAGGGGATGGGTATAAAAGACACAAGTCAGGGGATGGATATAAAAGACACAAGTTAGGGGATGGATATAAAAGAGTTCAAAGGCTTTAACTGATCCCTTGGAGTACACTTAAAACTATTATTAAAAAGTGGAAGGTGTATGGAACCACTCTGACCTTGCATAGAACAGGCCGTCACTCCGAACTGGATGACTGGTTAAGGAGGAGATTGATCAGAGAGTCCCCCAAGAAGCCAATGTTAACTTTGAAGGAGCTTCAGGTCTTTATTGGAAAGACTGGTCATTGTGTGCATGTAACCACAATATCACAAGCACTCCACAAATCTGGCCTCTACAGGAGGGGGGCAAGAAAAAAAACACTCCTAAAACAAGATTAAGTCTCGTTTGAGCTTTGCCTAAAACCACACTTTACATTCCAGGCCAAGTGGCAAAAGGTGCTGTGGGCAGATGAGACCAAAATGGAACTTTCTGTCCTGAATGCAAAACAATATGTCAAACAAAAACCCAATACATCTTTCCACCGAAACAATACCATGCCTACAGTAAAGCACTGCAGTGGCAGCATCCTGTTGTGGGGGTGTTTCTCCTCAGCAAGGACTGGATCTCTTGTCAGGTTAGAAGGAGAAACTGTGCAAAATACCAACACATTTTTGAGGAGAACTTGCAGCCCCTGCCAGGAGGTTGAAAATGGGGAAATGGTTCACATTTCAACATGACAATGATCCAAAGCTCACCAGAAAACCCACTGTACAGTGGCTGAAGAACAAGAAGATGAATGTCCTTGACTGGCCTAATCATAGCCACTGCCTAAATCCCATTGAGATTTCGGTCAATCCCATCTGTGGAATGTCTTGAATAGTGCAGTCCATAAGCAGTCACCATGCAATTTTACTTAGCTTGAATAATTCTGCAAGGGAGAATGTGCAAATATTTCACAGTCTAGGTGTGCAAAGTTACTAAAGAAGTAACTTTAGTAACTTTGCACACCTCTTTACTGCCATAAAGAGACTTATGGCAGTAAGTCTTGCAAAAGGTGGTTTCACCAAGAATTAACTCAGGGAGGTGTTCACTGATCCAAATAGTTCTACTGTTATAATTAATTAATTTTCATATTTTTTTAGAATTATCATTTTTAATTTGATATTGTGGGTTACTGTGTGTAGCTGAAACTGCGAAGCTGGGAAAAGTCTGATGTTATGTGTTTTCATTTCAGACTGTAAGGCAACAAAATGTAAACAGTTTGAAAGGGGGCGGTGACTTTCTATTACTGACTATATGTTGTTTGGGAACTGTTTGCACATTCAATGTGATATTGGCAGGACTTCACAGAGACCCTGTACTGTATATGTAAACAATGTAGAATGTTAGAAATTAAAACGTATGCATGCTAAATAACTGTGAAACATCTTGCCAATGTACAGTTAGGGCCGGAAATATTTGGACACTGACACAATTTTCATAATTTTAGCTCTGTACACCACCACAATGAATTTGAAATGCAACAACCCTGATGCAATTAAAGTACAGACGTTCAGCTTTAATTCAAGGGGTTGAACAAAAATATTGTAGGAAACGTTTAGGAATGGCAACCATTGTCATACACAGTCCCCTTATTTCAGGGGCTCAATTGTAATTGGACAAATTAACACAATCAGAAATAAAATGGTCATTTTTAATACTTTGTCAAGAATCCTTTGCAGGCAATAACTGCTTGAAGTCTGGAACACACGGACATCACCAAACGCTGAGTTTCCTCCTTTGTGATGCTTTGCCAGGCCTTTACTGCAGCTGTCTTTAGTTGTTGTTTGTTTGTGGGTCTTTCTGCCTGAAGTTTTGTCTTCAACAAGTGAAATGCATGCATGATCGGGTTGAGATCATATAATTGTCTCAGCCATTGCAGAATATTCCACTTCTTTGCCTTAAAAAAAATCCTGGGTTGCTTTCACAGTATGTTTTGGGTCATTGTCCATGTGTAAAGTGAAGCGCCGTCCAATCAACTTCGCTGAATTTGGCTGAATCTGAGCAGACAATACATACACTACAGAATTCATCTTGCTGCTTCTGTCTTCTGTCACATCATCAATAAACACTTAGTGACCCAGTGCTTTGGAAGCCATGCATACCCATGCCATCACATTACCTCCACCATGTTTTACAGATGATGTGGTATTCTTCGGATCGTGAGTCGTTCCAAACCTTCTCCATACTTTTTTCTTCCCATCATTCTGGTACAGGTTGATCTTAGCTCCATCTGTCCAAAGAATGCTGTTCTAGAACTGGGCTGGCTTTTTTACATATTTTTTTTGCAAAGTCTATTCTGGCCTTTCCACCTTGTGGTGAATCCTCTCTGTATTTGCTCTCGTGAAGTCTTCTCTTTATGGAAGCAACAGCTTCCAAATGCGAATGCCACACCTGGAATCAACTCCAGACCTTTTGCCTGCTTAATTGATGAAGAAATAATGAAGGAATAGCCCACACCTGTCCATGAAACAGCTTTTGAGTCAGTTGTCAAATAACATTTGGTCCCTTGAAATAGATGTGGCTACATATTAAAGAGCTCTAATTCCTAAACCCTTCCTCCAATTTGGATGTGAATACCCTCAAATTAAAGCTGAGAGACTGCACTTTCAGCCATTTTCATTATTTAACTGTAACTTGAATATATTTTGGTTAACACCCAAAATAACAAAATGTGTGCAGTGTCCAATTATTTCCGGACCTAACTGTATAGACTATCTCCACACTACAACATTCCCAATGTATTGTGTGCATCATGCCTATGTTGGGCTGTCACACAGTAATTAGGAAACAGCAAATGTGTCCCTTAGGTTACTCTAATCAATGAAGGCCTCTCTGTCATGTTCCATAGAAGTGAATACCTTAGATAAGAAAACAGGGTCAGCATGACTTACCCTTCCAAATTCTCACCAATGCACAAACACACACACACACATCCACACACACAATTTACATTTTATTCTATTACAGTGAATATTGTTTGGGACACCAAACATTATTGAAAATTCTTTTTTACCTCTTAACCCCCAAAACGTAATATTAACTGTAATTCTAACCCTATGTCCAACTGTAAACTTTACCCAAAATCTAACCCCTATACCCAAAAAAATATATTTTCTCATGGAGATAGCCAAAATGTCCCCAGAAAGTTTTAGAATTTTCTGAGTTGTAGTATCTTGCAAGGATTTTTTATCCACACCAGAGTAATAAAATATGTACATGCACTCTTTAGTCTGACTCTGCTCAAATGTGCTGAACATGTTGGAGCTGGCCTCATTCCTTGTAGCTTTCTTGGGTGAAAAAAATTGATCACTTAACACAGAATATGAAACACATGATAAGAGACAGTAAAAACCCTGAGTTATCATGAGTTTTCTGACAGAGGGAAATCCCTCAGAGCTATAGATGTAAAGAACAGAGTGTGGGACACAGCAGGTGGCAGGAGTTAGCTTTCCTGAACCAGAGATCAAGGTATGGGAATCACCTTGATGATCACAGACAGTCTCACAGACATTATTGCCATCAGTATCATACAAATACTGCATGGTTTAATGTAAGTATGGTGAGAACAGTAGCACATCCACCCTTTAAACGATTTATATGATGGGCACAGATTACTAAGATTAAAAAGAAATTCCATCTATAGGATTACCATTCCTATGCAAGGTGTTGGTTTGAAAATGTCAATTTTTGGGGTTTTGCATAAAGAAATGTAACACAATTGCAATGCATGCAAAAAAGTAGTATCCTATTGAAACAGCAACAATTGTCACAGAGGCCTATCAGCATGTACTTTACGTGTATATTAGTGGAAAGCTAGAAGGAGCAATCAAAAAAAGAAACAGTGAGAGACTCTTGCCATTGCAATGAACTAGTCCTGTTCTTGCTACACCTAACCCATGAAGAGGACTGCCAGCCCATTCTTAGCACAGCTCACACATGTCACAGTTGTCCTCGTTAACATGACAAGACAATACAGCTCAGGAAAAAATTAAGACACCACTCCTAATTTTTCTTAAATCAGCATCTCTACATGTATGGCAGCCATTCCATTCCAGTGTCTAAATTCCAACACAGGCACACCTCATTTAACTTAATGAGGTACTGATTAGGTGATTACCTGAACCAAATCTAATTTAACGAGGAAAAGTATAAAAAACACTGCTGTGATCATCACTATCCTCTTGCAATAGGACCAGCTGGATGGCATAAACAGTGCAAGTAGTACCTCAAAGGTAATTTGAATAAAAAAATAATTATTCAGCATGACAAAAGAGTTGAAAAGTCAGGCAGATTTGTCTTTGTGAAGGACGCATGAATCAAGCCAAGTACAAGGTTATCCATGAAGAACACCTGCTTCCTTCTGCTCTGACAATGTTCACCAACTCTGAGAAAAAATTTTTCCAGCAGGACAATGCTCCATGCCACACAGCCAGGTCAATGAAGGTGTGGATGGAGGACCACCAGATCAAGACCCTGTCATGGCCAGCCCAATCTCCAGACCTGAACCCCATTGAAAACCTCTGGAATTTGAACAAGAGGAAGATGGATGGTCACAAGCCATCAAACAAAGCCGAGCTACTTGAATTTTTGTGCCAGAATTGGCATAAAGTCACCCAACAGCAATGTGACAGACTAGTGGAGAGCATGCCATTAAAAACAAGACGCATGAAAGCTGTGATTAGAAATCAGGGTTATTCCACCAAATATTGATTTCTGAACTCTTCCTAAGTTAAAACATTAGTATTTTGTTGTTGAAAAATGAATATAAATTTGTTTTCTTTGTATTATTTGAGGTCTGAAAACAATGCATATTTTTTTGGTTATTTTAACCAGCTGTTATTTTCTACAAATAAATACTGTAAATGACAATATTTTTATTTGGAATTTGGGAGTAATGTTGTCAGTAGTTTATAGAATAAAACAAAACTGTTCATTTTACACAAACACATACCTATGAATAGTAAAACCAGAGAAACTGATAATTTTGCAGTGGTCTCTTAATTTTTTCCAGAGTTGTAGTTGCACGAATGGATCAGAGTCTTCAGCAGTTTCGGCACAATTTTTGCCTCTTTCCTGAAGCTCAAAGTTTTGGGTGTTACCGTGCATGGGAGACATTAAGTACATGGGAGACATTAACCAAGTACTGTAAGAGAAGTGTCTTAGTTGTGTAACTGTTCATCCTACCAAACAATCCTGAAGACAGTGGTTGAGCTCCAGCTTAACAACATCACAGATGCATGCCAAATCTCGCACAATACGTTATAGCATGACTGCTGCACGACTGCATGGTCGATGACGTGGAAGCTTAAATTGTTTAAATCCATGCAGTGCTAGCCTGTCTATTCTGACAGGGACTGGACTGGTTCCATTGGGGTCCCAGCTACAGACAAGGTTTTGTCTAAAAGGTCTACCAACCATGTTCTTTGTATTCATCACATATTGGAAGGTCAAAAGGCAGAGGTCAGGACTCAAACCAACGCTGAAGGTTGGTGACTGTGTTAGTCTGTAGTCTGTTGTTACGCACCGCACTACAGGCCGTGCAGTAATGCTCTGCCCAGAATGCTGTCAGGTGCACACTGTAGCTCCTCCTCCAAGCCAGGTGTCTCTGCAGGTAGGCGGGACTACGGCGCAGCAGCAGCAGGTATTGGGCGAGCAGGCGTGGGGAGGGGAAGTCGTCCACGTGTATAAAGGCCTCAGGTGGGAGGAAGCGTTCGTAGTTTTCCCGCGGCGGCCCGAGAACTATGGGAACTGTGCCGGCCAGTAAAGAGTTCCAGAGCTTTTCAGTGATGTAGTCAGTGTGCTGTGAGTTCTCCAACGCCAGGTAGAACTGGTAACGCCTCACCAGGCTCACTATATTGCTGTCCTCTGGTAGTGGCACGCCTGCACGTCCAAACACATCCACACTGACGTAGTTAGCTAGCCGCCTGTAGTATGCCACGCGAGCCTGTGACTCTGACCAGTTACTGATGACCCAGGCTAGTAGTCGGGGCCGCTGGAAGCGTGTGCGCAGGGAGCTGGCGTGAGTGTGATGGCGGGGCAACAGGTAGCCATAAGGTAGGAAGATGTCTGAGTCCACCCGGTATGTCATGGTGAGGTTAAACACGCCCTCAAAGCGGCGCAGGCCGCTCGTGTGAGATGGCGACTCGAAATTCATCCAGATCCACTTCTGACCATTGGGCCTTGGGTCTCGGGGGAGCGCTGTGGTGTTGGTTGCAATCTCACGGTGGTGGACAATGATGCCATCGGCCCGTGGGTATACACGCCTGTCATCTGTTAGTACGCACCTGCTGATTCCAAAGAGCGCCTCACAGTCCGGCAGTCTGCTGTGGTGACCAAAGGGGTGTGTCCACACGAGGAGAGTGACTTCGCTGGGCTCACTTCCAGTTATAGGGAGGATTTGGTGTTGTGGGTCCGGAAGATTGAGCAAAGACACTCCGAGTAGGAAACATAGCGTGCAGCCGAGAGCGCTGATACACACCAATGAGCATGGTTTTCTCACTCTGCGTGGTTCATCTCGGCGTGGACCTGCCTGCTGACCGGCTCTACCTGATGCGGAGCGCTTGTCTGTGGCCCACTTAGCAGCCCAACGAGTTACCTCCATGAACACCAGTCAGACTTCTAGTACTTGTTTCCATTAAGGAGCTCTAGAAACTTCCACTGCTCGCTTGTCACATTCTCAGTGTGCCTGTAAGTAGTCAAGAAACTCTGTGATCTCTTCTGCTTGAGCTTAAATTTCCAAGATAAATGGTACGGCTCTCCTCCTCATTCCCACTCTTCTCCTCATTCCCACTCCTCATTCCCACAGCTGAGGAAAAATTTGACCCAATCAGGCTAAGGAAGATACAAATTTACTTGTCCCTTGTTTTTACTAACACAGATATTCACTAACAAAAAATATTTCACCTACTTTTATTGGAACGTTGTTGTTAATGAATTCTCTCACAGATGCCCAACAGTCCGACTCTTCAAATACTTGACGTGGCAGGCAGCATGTGAGCTCAGGTTACCAGTGAATGGGGTCTTTGTCGCCCTGAGAGGCTCGTTCAGAACGCCGGGAGTTGGCTAAACGTAATGTCCCACAGGGGCGTGGGTTTGCCATATGTGGCCTAGAGGCACCAGTGTGTGAACTAACTGTCCTAAAATAAAGACACCATGACATAATTCATTGAATATAGGAAGGGCCAGTGCTAGTACTAGCGATCACTCTCTGCCTTTCCAGGCGATGCGTCCCTCAGGCGACCACAAAAGACACCAAAACCGGGCACTTTTTTCATGCTCCAGGGTGGCTGCAGCTTGAACTGTTGACCTAAATTCAAGTAAAATCCTTGTGGTCAGAGTAGCCTACTCTGCTGTGGCCATGCTGATTTCCTTCAATCCACCAGGTGGCTCACTTCACCTAGTGTTTCTGATTAAAGTAGAATTCATTAATTGCTTTTTGGTATTTCAGAGGTAAGAACATAACAACTTGACAACAAACACATTACACACAAACAAGGTGAATAAAAGTGTATTTATAAAACCGAACACATTTCAGTCTCAAGGCACTTATCAGGTTGCATTTTAAAAGGCCTACCCGCTATAAACATTTAAATCCCATACAATTTATTTTTCAAATTAGTTCTGTCCTCCAGAGAAACCATTCAAATAAAGGAATAAAAGGTCAGATAAGAAGCAGAGAGTGAAGAGAGTGAGATACTTTATGTTGTTGTACTGTGGAGCTCCAGTGAGCTAGGAAAACTAACTACAGTCCTAGGGTGAATATCTCCCCCTCAACGCCTAACAGGTTGTGCAGACAGCAGAAACAGTCAGAGGGTTTAGTTCCCTTGTGTAAGAGAGACAGCAGAGGAAGGAGGAGGAGGAAGCCAGAAGGAGAATGTCTCCAGTGAAGTCCCCAATCCACTCCCGACATCTAACCTATTCCCAATTTCCCAGCTCTGAGAGCGACAGCTCCCTCCAAGGGCACTAAGTGATAGGTTAATTCCCATTTCCCATAAGCAGCCTTATATTTCCGCTGCATTATTTATCCAGTGTTTCATCGGAACAGTTCTATTTTCATCCTTAGATCATTTTCGATGGAATGAATGAGTTAGAACACTGAATGGAAACCACGTAGGAGTGAAGATAGACTTCGTTTCCCACAAAAATAAATATGATTGATTACTGGTAGGGTCAATAACACTGGTAAAAATACTGGTAAAAGAAGTGGTTCGGGTGGTTTATTTGTCCGGGCAGCTAACCTCAGTTGCCATCAGTGTGAATCTGGCTCATTAGCTTTGGTCTCAGTATCATTCCAACACTGTATTATGTTTATTAAAAACAAACATGACAAAGGACATTGAATACCTTTATATAAAAGTATTGGCAAAAAACAAACAAATGTGTGGCAGTCTCGATTGATATTGAGGCCAGCTCTAACCTCTGCTACACAGCCTTACATTGTGTTTGGGTCTATTTTATCTCTTCTGACTTTCCTAGAAAGGAGAATAAGAGGACAGCACATCAGTGTGTTTTTCTGCAAGTCGTGTGTATGTGTATAAAGAGTGTGTTCCTTTTCTCCCTGTGATGGCACGCAATCCTATGGATGAGCCCCAGGCTCTTTACTCATCTTTATTGATTTTTCTCTTTCTATTATTTTCTTTTTTTCCCCCTCCTTTCCCAGGGGATGGGATGTCTCTATTCTTTCCAGGGAGACCAAAAGAGAGAAAGAGAGAGAGAGAGAGAGAGAGAGAAAGAGAGACCAAGAAAGAAGAAAAGAGAGGAATAGAGGAAAAAGAAGGGGAGAAATAGAGAACAAGACAATGCAGGAGAGGCACAAAAACCTCTAGGTTCTGAGTGTTTGTATGTGTGATCACTGTGGCCCTGACTGACCCCTGACCTTGATCTTGACATCAGGAGTGACCCCTAGAATCAGAGGTTGTGTGAAAGTGCTGTTC
Source organism: Esox masquinongy (assembly GCA_016801175.1). NCBI lineage: Eukaryota > Metazoa > Chordata > Actinopteri > Esociformes > Esocidae > Esox > Esox masquinongy. The sequence goes on from JACXGI010010814.1 coordinate 23,234, forward strand.
CAGCAATTCACTCCACCGCCGGGCAATGATGATCTTGTCCAGTAGTGCTGTCGGCCCCCAGGCTCCCAAGGGCCACAGAACCATGATGCCACCTTTTTTAGCCTTCAAATTCAGATTGGATGTACATGAACTGATTATTCAAAAGTACAATTAAAAAGCATGGACAAGCAGAGCAAGCTAATCCAGCATCTTAAAAAACACAACCTTCCCTGATTTTGCCATGCTTCTCAAAATTGTCATGAACAGATCAGGCCACCCTGACATGATCACAGGAATGAAAGAGCTCTCCATTGATATGGTTTCTTTGTGAGATAAATCAAGAGAAGCAAAATCTTTTTATAAGCCTCCAGGTGTTCCCTCAAACTGGTTTTTCTGGTTGGATTGGGGAGCATATCACCCCACCCAGGACTCAGTCAGACAGAATAAGGACAGCGGTGTTGGAGGAGTGGTAATTTTAAGATGTTTTTCCTGAATAGTCTTGTATGTAACATATAAGTGCTGAACTAATCCAATTAAAATAAACACACTGATGAAAATAGCTGTTAATGGGTAATCGATTCAAAGAAGTGATTGAGATTAAGCAATAAAAGATCACTCCAAATTTAATAGAAGGGGCACTATTCTCTTGGCTCTGCTGCAAATCCACTGGTTTATTTTTAGCATTTGGGTCTTGAAGTTTACTGGCTGTGAAAGCACAAAATCTCCATGATTAGAACACAAAAAACAATGAAATCTTTTTTGACAGCCTAAAAGCCAGACTCACAAAGGGGCCATTAAAAGCTCCATTAGCCTAAAGGGTGGTCAGTCGGGCAGACTCCACACAAATAACTCATTTAGAAAAGGCAATCAGTGCTTCAGTTGATGAAAATTAAAAATAATTAAAAAAAACAGAACAATGCAAAGCTTACAGTGTGAATCATTACAGCTGCAAATGCGTCCTAATTATGTCTGTGGGTATATTTATGTGGGATTTGTGCACATGCTAGTGTTTCAGTGAAGTGCACAATCTACTAAAGTAATGACTATTCTCTGTAAATATGAAAATATATGTTTAAAACGTATCATTAAAATACGGAACCAATAATATACATGTAAGCATAAAATAAACAGTTTACTCAATTTCTGTTATGGGTACTCACTTCAACCTATCAAAAAACAACAAAGAGCGTAATTTCACAAGCCAGCAAAAAATCCAGTCCACAGCTTACTTTCTAGAAAATTGCGAACTCCTGTTCAATAACCCTACTCCGTGGCACTATTCAATACGGTAGGTTCCCGTTCAATAAAGTCCATTCCGCGCCACTGTTCAATAAGCGAAGGTACTGTTCGATAGCTCCGCTCCATGTTTTCAGCGCTTCCCCTTCCTTTCCACTGAACTCCAACCCTCGCTCTCTCTATCAGCTTCTCATTCCGTCTCAATATGTCTCAAGATGGCGGCCAATGCGGGATCGATGTTTCAATATTGGAAGCGGTTTGATTTACAACAATTACAGGTCAGTCTATCCACTTTGAGTTCCTTTTTAACATTTATATCTATTAGTTAACGTTCGCTGTGTAAATAGTATATATTGGGTGTGAATGAATTTTTGTTCGGTATTTTGATCCGCTTGTAGAGACCTGTTCTCGCATTGATGAAAGTGGCTTTCTCGCTGATCGGAAATTGATCCTCTTTGTTCAATTCCCATCGATCGGCTGGCGCATACGCGATTGCGCTGGGTAACGTTGACTCGTAAAAACACTAGTATTTGTCCGGAGCAGACCATAATGGCCCCAGATATACACACAGGTCTCCATGTCAACTTTTTTTTACATGAAGTAGCTAAGTAGTTAGCCATCTAGTAGCTAGCTGCTTGTGTTAGCTTGGTCTGGAGCTTGCGTTTCTTGGTTTTTGGAGAAAAAAAACACGAAGTCCGTCTACGGTGGCGCTGTGATGACAGCATCTAACGTTAGCTAACTTATTCGAGCTGTCATTTCAGATCCGAAGCTCAGACAAGTTTGTGTTTGAGGGGAACTTTGTAGCAAAATTATAGATTTGAACACATTCGCCGCAATACTTTCACTGTTAACCTTTTTTTGCGATAACTAGCTAAGCTAGCTAGTTGTTATATTAATAGTTAGCTATGTAGTAACGTGTCGTCAGCTTGTTGTGTATTTGTCGGCTCCCAGAAGTTGTCCTATGGTGTGCGTGGCAGCAGCACAGTCAGCAGTCCCGGACGGCGCAGTAACGTTAGCGGGCAGCTTGACCAACACTGCTTAACCAACAACATGGCTCTTCATATGCAGTGTACCTATTTTTTGTGTGCAAAAAAAAAACACGTTTTATCTCAGTGGCAGATGGGTGCCCTGTTGTAACTAAGCTTGCTAACTAGCTATAAACTAATCTATCACATCATCTAGTGTATCAAGATCTTGGCATGGAGTTAGAAAGCAATATTATTATTGCGTTATTTGCATAAATTGGCAGTTTGGCCAAGCTGTTGACACGCTTGTGTGCCATTTACATTAATGTGTCATGCTTTCAGATTCTTATTCTTCGGAAAGTTTCTCTGAGATGGGAACAAAACAAGTTGGGAGGGGAAAAATATTTTGTTAGCAAATATTTTATAAATATACGTATGATTTTCAATATGATTGTAGTCTAAATCTACGCCTTGGGCGTTATGTTCGTACTGCAGCACATCAAGGCTCTTCTCAGTTCAAGTCCAAATATATTTGCTCTCTTCTCTTGCTATTGCCTGTGATTCATGTACACACGAGTGAAATATATTTCAGTAACTTGTGTACTCCCCCTCCTTTTTGAATTTTTCTTTTCCCTCTTTGAAGTGCAGTGTGTAAATTTGTCTGCGATCTGCCTGTTTTTATGCCTTGACAGCCAGCGCAGTGCACAGTCTGGCCATGAAATATGCATCACATTAGTTTGTTATAACGCCCTGGGTAATTACGGCAAAGGCCTATCAGAAGCTATTAGTCAGGACACTGAATCTGGGTGCGTGCGAAGCGGAGGCTGGCAGGCCTGTCTGGAGGATAGGAACCAGCCGGAGCTGTGCGCGGCGCTCGGAACGTTCAATGTCTATTATTGATGACATCTTATTTACTTGCCCTCCCGCTGTGCCGCTCCTAGAGAACTGCCTTCCGAGGAGAATGTCGTATTATTACCGCTTGTCTCTATCTACTCGGGCTTATCCAGTTATCTGCTTCCATTTCTGACCAGAGACTGGTGTGGGTGGTGGTTTAGGTTTTTGATCATGAAAATCCTGGAACGGCAGCAAAACAGACATCAATTGATGGTTGAGCTGTTTCACGGCTTACATCCCCTATTTATGGACATTAAAACCCCATTCGGTCTCTGGGGTCATTTATTCCCTGAACGAGAATCAGCGACTGGACAGAGTGCTTTGAGCTCTATGCCTGTTGTAGTTTGTTCTCTCTCTCTCTCTCTCTCTCTCTCTCTCTCTCTCTCTCTCTCTCTCTCTCTCTCTCTC
>JACXGI010010815.1:0-26133 GCA_016801175.1 Esox masquinongy
TGTGGTGTATATTGTGGTGTATATTGGGGTGTATGTTGTGGTGTATATTGTGGTGGATACTGTGGTGTATATTGTGGTGCTGGTAACATTGGGAACATACTGCGGCCAGCCCTCTCCAGTGGAGACCGTGAACAGGGTGAGCAGGGCCCAGCAGACATTGTCATAGTGGAACTCATGTCTCTTCCACTCCCTCTTTTTCACTTCCTTCCGGTCTCGAGCATAGTCTATGTAGTAACCTCTGTAGGGGACAGAATGGAGGTTAGGGGACAGATTAGGATTCCTTAAGGTACTCACCCACTAGAAATGGGTTGGAGTGGGTGACTGTATAAATCTATTAGTAGGATCAGTGTGTGGTACCAGTGTGTGTTTTGTACTGGCTGTCTGTTGGACTCACTGGCACTCCTTCTCGGTGTCCATGGAGCTGTCGGTGCAGTAGAAAAACTTCCCCTTGAACAGCTGCACGGCGATGACGGCGAAGATGAACATGAAGAGCTTGTAGACAATGAGGATGTTCAAGACGTTCTTCAGGGACGTCACCACACAGTCGAACACCGCCTGCGTGGCAGGAGTGCAGAGGCCCATATAAGGACGTGAACAGCTAAAGAAGGTTTCATGAAAGATTTCAAAGACCGTGTCCTTGCATGAAGCAGTCAAGAAGAACAAAGCATTGTGATGTTGGCAGATGAACAGTGACATGTACAGGACCTTCAGTTTGGGGAGTCTCTTGATGGTCTTCAGGGGTCGAAGGACTCTGAGAACCCGGAGGGACTTGATGGTCTTGATGTCTCTGCCTTTGTTGTTTCTGTTTGGAACACGTGTGTTTTAGTCTTCGGTAGGGACTGGTAAGAGGCAGTCACACGCTCACTCGTGCACATATGGGGGGTGAAACTTGCCAGAGATCTGCCTCACTGAGCTGCCGATGTCACTAACCAATCCACCTGGCACGTTTGGGAAACCTTATTTAAATCTACATTTTATTTCCTAAATTATTTTTTTTTATGTCTTTATTTATTCATTTAAACAATAACTAATGACACAACTATGTAACTTACATGTGCCTTACATGTTTGGGAAAGCACGTGTCACCCCTCACACACACATACACACACACACGCACACACACACACACACACACACACACACACACACACACACACACACACAAGAAGACTGAATCTGAATCTATTGATGACAAGCAATACTATTAGGAAAGATAATCGGAGTCATTTGAATTAATTTGAGTCTGTTAGAAGTGTCAGACAATGAACAATGTGAATGTACCAACAGTATGGGAAGGGCCTTAGAATTCTACGAGGTGTGCATGAAAAATTATATACATGACAAGTATGAGAATGATAAGTGTTTGATTTACCCAATCACATTCCTGGAAGCCCCAACAGTGATATATTCCACAGGAACAACAGATAAATAGAAGCATAAAGAGAGAGATAAACAATGAGCACTGCTCAGAGGAGCACAGCTACAGCTATATCCACAACAGTGAAATCAACAAACAGTCATATCTACACACAATGCCGGAGAGAAGCACCAGTTCATTAATGTCACAACTAAACAATGTGTGTGCTATCTATCCAGCCTGTTACTGGTATGTTATTAGTCTACTAGCTTACAAGAGAATTAAAGTACCTTAACATGTTCACCATTCAGTGCAGGAAAGAGTTTTGAACAAAGACATAGTAAATGTCTGGTAGACACATAGATTTAAAATCGAATAATATGTGGACATTTTCCCCATTGCCGTATATAATGATGAATTCTGCTACTTTGCCACAGTGAGGCAATGAAATGACTTTTCCAGTAGAAAACAGCACTGTGACTCACGTCAGAGCGAAGGCAATCAAAGCTCCCACCACCACGATGAAGTCCAGAATGTTCCACAGGTCACGGAAGTAGGAGCCGTCGTGCAGAAGCAGGCCCAGGTCAATCATCTAAAGGACCCACCCACGTAATTGTAATAACATAGATACACATACATGAATATGCCCAATCGCACACACACAGAACAACATCGTTACTACACTGAAAACATTGTTAAATGTTTGTTTCTCTATATCCTAGCAACTGATCATTCCTTGTTTTCTCTGAGTAACTCACCTTTATGATCATTTCAAACGTGAAGACTCCAGTAAAGACATAATCAAAATAACGTAGAACCTAGAAAATCCAAAATACATCCAGAAATTAGGCGAGAGGAAGTACATGTGTTCATGTGACTGACACATACATTCATGCTATTCTCACCCTGTTTCTGTCAGAGTTGGTGCACACAGGATCTTCAGCAGCCAGAGCGATGCTGCTAGCCACTATCACCAGCAAGATGGTCATCTCAAAGTAGCGCAGGGTCACAACATAGTGACAGATCCTCCTGATTCTACCGACCAATCAAGAGGAAAGGAGTTGACAGCATAAGACATATGTGTGGTCGCTCATCCACTCTCAGATCAAAAGTTACCAAACTGGACTTTAACGGTTACAACCACTCATCACTGCAGTGGTACTCTGTAAGGTATGTCAATTTTAGTATTAATGACATAGTTACAATGTACATAATTGTGTTATTAGTTATACTGTAGGCACATAGTTGTATCATTTGTAATAAAATAGGTATTATTAGTTATACTGTAGGTACATAGTTGTGTTATTAGTTATACCTTAGGTACATAGTTGTGTTATTACTTATAATGTAGGTACATAGTTGTGTTATTAGTTATAATGTAGGTACATAATTGTACAGTATTATTAGTTAAACTGTAGGTTCATAGTTGTATCATCAGTAATACTGTAGGTACATAGTTTTGTCATTAGTTATAATTTAGCTTCATAATTGTATCATTGCAGTTTGTACTTTAAAGGAGTGTGGTTTTAGGAAGCCACAGTGACAAAGCATGTGCACACTGCTCCGGCACCTTCCATTTCACACAAATGTAGCCAAGGTTACTTGAAAAGGTGTGGCCAGGTACAACACAAAGAGCAAAGTCATGTAAGCCAGGTACAACACAAAGAGCAATCTCTGCTTTTCTCTCGTAGCCTATTTATTTAGAAAGCATGATAACACTTCAGTCTTGACAGACACAAGCAAAAATTCTTATAGAAAGCAGCCTATACCTAAACATGCTCTGGCTAGGTCTTCCAACACTCACGTGTTGTCTAGACTGCCTTACTAATTACTGTTGTTATCTCTTCAACAAGTGTGTCAAAAGATGGATTAAGAGATCGCAGACCATATCACTATAACCTGATTTTCGGAAAATTTCATTTCAGGGTATCAAATTTATACATTTTAGCCATAATTAATCTTTACTTAAATTTCACAAAATGTATACATAAAAAATGAATTAATTTGTTCTCTTTCTTGTGATGTAAGGTGATGAGTTTAATTCCTGATAACGAGTTGACGTTCTTCTAGGTGCAACGCTAGGCAAATGCATTGACCTCATTTCAGCCATAACCGGAGTGTGGTTGGAGTGTGTTTAAAATGAAATACAATCAATCCAGCGAGAAGTAGATTTTGCAGCCCGGGCTATGCGTCAATAATTTATCATTATCACACACAAACTGGTACAACACTACAACTAACAGGCAGCCAAAAATAACTAACTGAAAGCCATACTCCCCGGCCCTAACAGCAGTGTGTGATGATTAAATGTTTATATTTACACTATATTTGTAGCCTCTGAAGGCATGTGTATTTTGATCTTGTGGCTCAATACTCTAAAGCAGCCATTTGTTAAGTGTACAGCTGCGGTGTCTGAGAAAGAGAGAGAGACTATGAGTGCAGACAAAACTCCATAGTCTAGATACTAACATGGAGGATAGACACGTGTTTCTCAGTCTTAATTTTAACACTGAACTCAGTTGATTGGTGCTGCGTTAGAATGCATGCCAGGACATGGGCAGGAGGAGGTCTTACGGGTTGGAGGCCTTGAAGAGGAACATGCTGTCCGGGATTACTGGTTTGGCCTTGTTGGCCTTCTCCTCATCCTCCTTCTCTTCCTGAGCATCCTCCTTCTCCTTCCTCTCAGGCTGGTACACTTCCATCTCCTTACCACTGTGTAAAGCTAAATTGAAAAGACAACCTGTTGTTATTGGACTTGGGTCCTCCCAAGGGAGGTGAAACCAGTGCATCTTTGTCACAACCGTCCTTGTTCCAGCAGAAAACAACACACAGCAATCAATGGCATTGACTCGAATTAATTGACTCGAATTAAGCTACACATCCGGGTGGAGGGTGACCCAGGAGACAACACACCTGTCACAGAAGAGATCTCCAGCAGTGGCTGTGTTCCAGACATCTCTATGACAACGCTCGCCTGGCTGCCGGGCTTGTCAGCCTCCTGGCGGTTCAGCCGGGCGGGGCTCTTCTCAGAGTCTCTGGACCCAGACCCTGGATCTGAGAGCTGCTCCGGGGCCGGCTCCACAGGAGGGTCCGAAGACAGGGCCTCGCACAGTCCTGGTTCTTCCATCGTGCATTCACCCATCTGGGGTGGACAATCCAGCAGGGCTGGGGGTAGGGACTCGCTGGCGTCATCACATGGGACAACCTCCGGGATGTCTGCGATACACACCCTGAAGAAGCGGTGTGTGGGGGAGAATGTATAAATGTCAACACTTTTAGTCAAGAAGTATCACGAATCATATTACCCTATCCCTTATCAAAAAAATTTAAAAGACCTAGAAGAATGAGTGATCATTAAAAGAAATCACAATATATTAACCCTGATCATGAAAGGACCATAACACTCCTTGTAAAATATTGGAAATTCGCTTGCCTCAGATTGTCCTCTTCCCTGTCTGAGTTGACTCCTCCTTCCTTCTTCCCTCTCCGAATGCTGGCTCCTCTGTCTTTCTGGCCCGACTCGCCTCCCTCCACCTCAGCAACCTCTCCATTGTCCTCCTTATCCTCCTTCTCTTCCTTTTCCTCCCTCTCCTCCAGTATCTTCCTCTCGCGGCTGCCTGATTCGCTGGCCTCCTCGTGTGGGGAGTCTCTGCTCCTTGCTTCCAGCCGGGCGTCTCGGTGTCGGTGTCTCCGGTGCCGTGCTCCCTCCTCCGGCCCGCCGGGGCCAGGTCGGACTTTTCGGGCCACCCTGTACCTCCTGTCTCCAACATTGTGGCGATGGTTGACAACTCTCTCCTCAGCCAAAGGAAACAGAGTCATAGGCTCCGAATCCGGGGGTTCCCGTAGCGGTATGGCAACAGACATAGGGGGCTCAGGCATGGGCATGATCCCGGAAAGGGGCGACTCGGGCAGGTGACCGGGGCTGGTGTCTGGGGAGAGTATGGGGGCGCGGTAGGCTACGGTAGGTGTGTCAGTTGTGTCCTCAGTGGGGCTGCCTCCAAACAGCACCTCCTGGCTCTCCATCTGGCGCCGCTTGCGTAGCTGGTTGGCCCTCTGCTCCCACACCGACCTTCCGCCCCTCACTCCCCCACCCCGCCTCCGTCGGTCACGGCGATTGGTGAAGGCGTTGGAGCCGTTGGGGGGTTGGTCAGCTCCAGCGCCGCTCTCCTCCTCCTCTTCGGGGACGGCCATGCGGCCCCTGTGGATAGCCTTCTTCCTGCGGAGGTAGGGCCTCCTCCTCCTCCTACAGAGCACAACACAAAGCCTGTCACTGGAGGGCAACCTCCCGCCCATCAATTATGTCCACTTATCAATGAAAGGATACTGAATATCTCACCACAAAATACGGTATAGACATATTAAGCACTATATAACATTGTAAGAAAGTATGTATTTATGGTTGTGTGTGTGTGTGTGTGTATTCATGAATGTATGTATCTATCTATGTATGTACATACATACATATATAATGAAGTATGAACACTGTATGATAGATACATTTTTCCATTAACATTTTGCAAGAGTAAAGAACAATTGGGATCACATTGAATTATCATGTAAATAAACGTCAGTAATTTGAACTGAAATTACAAATTGTGAAAATACCTGGGAAGAAAGCATACAAAATCAAAAAGCCACAGAACAAAAAGAATAGCAGTATAAGATTAAAATAGGGAAATACTGTGTTACTAAAAATGTAATTTATTTAATACGATAAAGGAAACAGAATTATAGACAGACATACAACTTTACTTACGGGTATTCAGACTCTTTTGTAGTCCATGTAATCAATTAGTGATTGGTTGAAAACAAGACATTAGTGTTTTTGGAACAGAGACAAAACAGAACAATCTTTGTGACACAGCTCAAAACCTGGTGAAGGGTCAACAGACATTAATACCAGTCTATCTGGATATATCAATGTCTGTTTCTTAGAATTACATTTAGTTCATTTTGCATTGGGATTTGGCTGTGAAGGTTTGATAAATCCAAATGATTAGTAGTGGCAGTGGATGACGGTAAATCTTGTCAGACAATAGGGGTCATCCAAGTGTTATTACTAATTGTTTCATCCTGACCTTATAGCAGCAGTGGTCGATTTTAGCCTGAAGTGTTTAGCAGTGTCTGTTTTGGTCAGCGCCACGTAACAGGTATAGAATAACAAGACGACATGATGGAAGCGGCACTAAATACGGGAGCGATACACCATAGAACAGTGAACAGCGACAGCGGTGCAGCGGTAACAGCTGGGAAACACGTAAGACTGACAGTCAAATATGTAGGAACAGACAAATGACACGGTCAGTGTAACGTGCCTGGAGAAGGTCAGAGGACAGTACAATCCATGCATCCTTTCCCCCTACCTGTACCTGTTACAGAGGGAGCAGAATGGTTGGTGGTGCTAATACACTAAGTATATAATATGCTTATACTCTAGAACTGCCCTGACATTCGGTTTCAAATACCTGGAGTCTGACATGCACAAATAAGCAGATCCTATTTAAATAAAACATGCTTGTATGACTGGCCTGTTAACTTTTTTAACTGTCATGCTCAAATAAACAACAAAAACAACAGCAATTCTGATTAAAACTCATGCGTGTTCATTGGCGAATCCCTAGAACATCAGATTCATGAGTGACAATACTTGTTGTCACTAGGAAGTGTCCCTCTTCCGTAATTTCACTAACATCATTCCCATTACCCATGTAACAGGCAGGTACACATTCCTTTACCACACACAGGACATGCCTCTCTAGCCCTGAAAAACCACCATGCAGCTGAATGCAAATCAATACACATTCTGCCCGGCAACACCTAGACCAGATTCTCACAGACCATAGTGTAGAATTATCACCATGGGTGTTATGGCTATGTAATAGGTGAGTTATTGAGAAGTATCACAATCCCCCCCCCCTCTGTTTCAATTTCCTCCTAATCCTCATCTAGACTAGGCCCAGTATGTGCCTGACCGCCGGGAACTGGGAGAAAAATATAAAGCCAACACTTACTCAGACATCGGTCCATCTCTGCCCCTGGCGTATCTTGCATTGAAAAACTCCTCTTCCTCCTCTTCATCCTTAATATGGTACAGAAAAAAAAACACATAGTCCCACAAATAGTCAATGACAGGCCAAACTTTGTTTGAGAAACAGACACGCCTCAAACAGCACACACCTTGGTGAGTTCCTGCGCGTTGGCTAGGTTATCCACGGCGATGGCCAAGAAGACGTTGAGCAGTGTATCTGTTCACCATACGGTCAAGAATCGATACAGGGTGGAGGAAACGGCTCTACATGATTTAGGAGCTGTCTCACAGTTCCACAAAAAATATGACCCACGTTGGAAACAAGTGGAATACATTTAAAATTTTATCGCCTGGGTTTAACTCGACTCAGTGCCCCCCCCCCCAATAAATCAACCCATGACCCTAAAACAATCTCCAAACCTATTCTACAATTTCCACATACGGGGAAAGATTCATGTGTAACTAGGAGCAAAATGGGAACAGTGTCAGTAGACTGTGGTTAGCAGCAGGGAGATGAACAAGGATACAGTTCCCAAATAGGGTGAGCACTATGAAGTATATAGAAGACCACATGCCATACTGAACTCCTCCCTGGGAGCGGATCCCGTTGTACATCACCTCATTCCAGTCCTCACCAGTCAGAATCTACATGGAAACAGACAGGATCAATAATGATTAACCCAATCAAGTCTGAATTCAAATAAAACATGAATGCAAAGAATACGACAGAAAATTGATAAAACACAAATACATCACAACAATTCCGAGATGCTCACAAAGCCAGGAACTTGTCTAAAGTGTTAGTCAATGGTATTGGTCGGTCTTTGGGCAATCATTAAGTCATATTGGTAACAGGGCTCTTTGACTCCGCAGAGTAAATCAATGTCAGGTCCGCTATTATTTGGTTTGGAAACTCGTATTCCCCTGCTCTGACATGTACGTGTCTGTGTGTGTGTGTGTGTGTGTGCGTGTGTGTGTGCGCATGTGTGTGCGCTTGTGTGTGCGTGTGTGCATGTGTGTGTGTGTGTGTGTGTGTGTGTGTGCGCGTTTGTGTGGGATGCTAGAAGATGAAGGGAGAAGGGAGCAGTGAGCATGTTTGTTTAATCTTGGCCCTGGGGTGTTGTGGGAGATATCCCTGGGTATGGGGAAGCCAGGGTGAGAAGCAGTGTCTGGAGTATAAGAGCCAAACCTGGAACACTGTCATGATGGCAGCTGGAAACGTGTCAAAGTTGGTGGGAGTGTAATCTTCAAAGATGAACCTGAAGGGAGAAAAAGCATTGATAGACAGATATGACCGGGGAAGAAGAGAAGGAGGAAGAGGTGGGAATAGGAGGAGGTGGAAGTTGCTATTTTCAACCAAACGTGTCATTTCATATGTAACATTCCATTCCAATAAAGCACAAAAAAAACATGGTTTCAGACGGCTTGTGATTTTATATTTTGGAATTCTTGTGAATGATGATGATGATGAAGGTAATGATGATAGGAAATCTACTTTGTTAGTCAATGAACAGCTGAACAGAAAACACATTAACGGGACATATACCTGTGTCTACCAAAACATCTTAATATCCTGTGGTTATGCTCACCTGCCCCCAAAGAGCTGCATTCCCAGCAGGGCAAAAACGACGATGAAGAGGAAGAGGAGGAAGAGCAGGCTGATGATGGACTTCATAGAACTCATTAAAGATACCACAAGGTTCCTCAGCGATGCCCAGTACCTGGTCAAGAATAAAAAGATAACGTTCACATCCATACTGTAGCTGTAACAGCAGTACTGACCCCAAATTAATACATTTACATTTTGGTCATTTAGCAGTCTGTCTTATCCTGACCGATTTAGCACTGGTTTTAAAAAAGCCAGGTGAGACAACCCTATATCCACAATGAGATATATTATGTAAAACATGTCAGTTACTCAGTTACTGTTAGAGTTTAATCAGTAATCCTTTGGATTACTCAGAATTAAAATTGAGATTACAAAATCAGGTTATTTTCAATTATAACACCCAACAATGTTTGCATTTATAAACAAGAAATTCAAAAAGATCCTACGTACTTCAAATGTAAGATGGGCACATAGCGTTAAATATAAGTAAATGGCATCAGCCCATGACTGCAAAAAAATATTATTGCATGAGTTACAAAGAAAAAGGGGAAGCTGAATTTTAAAGTATTTCAATCTGTAACAGATTAAATTCCAAACATCCTTTCTTGAATTTAGATAGATGATGTCCCAGCCGGATAATTCTGGATATTTGCATGTACAACCTAAACCAGTGACTGACTAGCATGTTATGAATCTTGGGTTTGATAATTTTACAATTGTTTCCAATTTATATTAAAGAGTCAAAATAATTTTCCAGAATTGTCTGTTGTTTCAAACCAACTTAAAACAATTAAAGAAAAACTACGAAAATACAATGCTGTCCCCTTGGATGAAAGGTTCTGTTTCTCTTCTTTCCCCCATCAACATCTTTCTCCAGCCTACTGTTAATGTATGTGTATTTGGGGACACATACATAACTGTATTTGTATTGCTGTTGACCTTAATACATGATTTTCATTAGTATCAATTAAATGCATTACCTTTAAAAACGGCTTCAACATTTATTTCTGTCTTTAATAGTAACAGTGGATGCTCGGACAGTGATATTCTTACAATTACATTTTGAAATGCTGTAACAAAGCCTTTTTTCTTTCCCTCTAGCACACAGAGGAAAACCCAAAGCGACAACAATCCATAAGTAGTGGGTCGATAATATGTTTTGTTCTATAAGTGCCATTTCTTACAGAGCTTTTGGAACGTCTGTCCAAAAAACAATCTAGCGAAAAATATATACAGATACTAACGGAGTGAGGAGTCATTGTACACCTACTGTGGATTCTACTGCAGCAATTTAGTGAGTAGGAGGAATTTTAAACGTCATCAATGAACCACCTGTGGTCTGTTTTCCTATGAGGAAAGATAAGGCTTTGGACCGTATCTTTCATCAACATCAGCCTTTAAAGCCTTTAAAGCAGTCAGACTAATGCTGACCATAACCCTCTTTTTGGATGATGTCTCACTCACTTGGTTATTTTAAAGATTCTCAGAAGCCGTAAGGCCCTGAGGACGCTGATGCCAAAGGACATGCCAGGTCGGAAGAAGCCCCACACCACCTCGAAGATGCTTCCAATTATGACCTGCACAGACAGACATCATGTCTCATTATTCAACTAGAATAGAAATACATCAAATATTGTCAATGATGTAGGATGAGTCACTTAATTGTCCATATTGTCTGAATTTTGTTTCCTAACAAGGCAACATACTTAATAGTGTAACAGTATAACCATGAGATAACAATAAATTAACTCACTCCGCAATCAAAGCAGTTGAACGATGAGTGGAAATAGAGGCGGAAACCCAGGCCGTACATCTTCAAAAACATCTCAGCCAAAAACAGCCCCAGGAAAACAAACTCTGCATAGTCTGAAGAAAGAATGAATAATGATGAATCAAAGACAGGGATGACATTAATAGTTTTTCTCTGTTCGAACCAAGCTACCGATATAAAGCTTTTTCAGGCTGTGTTACATTCTTTCTACAGCAAAGAAAGGCATCTGCATCACCTAGAAGGATATTTGAAAGCACTACTACATTCTACTGTAAAATAGACTTCACAGACTAGTCGTTCCTGAATTTGAAATCCCTGTTGCCAAAAACAGCCAATCTATTACCAGTGTAGTAGGCCATACGTACACAAGAAGACGGAGAGCCAGTCAGGCTGGTTATGATGGACAATCGCTACGCAGATGGTGTTAAGAGCCACTAGGCTGAGGACGGTCCAGTAGAAAGTGTCCGTCTTCACCATCCGACGCAGGGAGATACGCAGCATCCGCTCCTTCCGACGCATGTACGCCACCGGGCCCCGCCGCACCGTGCGGATACGCATACGAGGCGCCCCTAAGACAAAATGAGAGAAGACTGAGAGAGGTTGAGGCAATAGGAAAAAGAGACAAGAGAGAAAATGTTCAGGATCAGAGAAAAGGGTCAGTGTGAAAATCTGGGTTGGAGACAAGAACGAAAAAGGTCTAGAAAACAAGAAAATGTCAAATGGAAGTGTAACACTGTAGATATATGCAAAAAGACCGGAAATAGAAGTGTTACACTGTAGATATATGCAAAAAGACCGGAAACAGAAGTGTTACACTGTAGATATATGCAAAAAGAACGGAAATAGAAGTGTTACACTGTATATGCAAAAAGACCGGAAATAGAAGTGTAACACTGTAGATATATGCAAAAAGACCGGAAATAGAAGTGTTACACTGTAGATATTGGGAAAGAGACCAGCAATAGAAGGTTAAAACTGTAGATATAGAGAAAGAGACCAGAAATAGAAGTGTTACACTGTAGATATTGGGAAAGAGACCAGCAATAGAAGGTTAAAACTGTAGATATAGAGAAAGAGGCCAGAAATAGAAGTCTGATACTGTATTAAGGAAAGAGACCAGAAATAGAAGTCTAAAACTGTAGATTCAGGGAAAGAGGCCAGAAATAGAAGTCTGATACTGTATATATAGGGAAAGAGAGCAGAAATACAAGTTTGAAACTGTAGATACAGGGAAAGAGACCAGAAATAGAAGTCTGATACTGTATATATAGGGAAAGAGACCAGACATGGAGGTTGAGAGAAATATAGAAAGATGCCACAGGCTGGGTTGTGTAATCCTCACTCACCGATGGTAGAGATCTCTGCATCCCCAGGACCTCCTCGGCGCTTAGCATTTTTACTGGCAGCCCTCTTCAACACTGAATACACAATCAACAGACAATTTGAACGAAGAGGGAATATCTCTAATAGCATAGATACAGTGGCTAGTGACACACCTTCTTGTCTTCACATTTCACTGCCTTCACCCACAACATACAGATATTTTAGTTTAAAATTTTCAATAAATTTGAATACAATTCTGTTTTCGCTTTGCCATTATGGGGTATTATGTAGATTGATTGCACAAAAAAAAAACTTTCCAAAGGCACAGTATGAAATAAAGATATAATTAATTATTCATAGTAATTGGTTATTATTTTATTAATTATGGCATATGTTCTATAACTTTCCTTTTGGAAATGTGGAATAGGTTGTGTAGTTCTATTTATTACCTTTGAGATGTAATTTTAGAGCAGCAAAATATGTGCAAGGGATGTGTAAAATTTCTCTAACCATGGTAGACTGTCTGACAGTGAACAATGACTGATTATTGATACATTTCACATACGTGGATAGGGACTGACAAACTAGCTATTTATAGAGGTAATTATGTGTATACAGGTGGACATGGTGCACAGTAAGGTTGAAATTTTCAGGGCAAACTGAGTATAACTTTTGAGAGTGTGAGGAAGGAAAAGACATTTGAAAATGGAGACTTGTTGATAGGTAAATATGATATGGTGAGAATTAAAGTAAACATGAAAGAAGTGTGAGACAAATAAATGACCCAATCAGCTCTAAGTTCAAAGACAAACGGAGATCAAAGACAAACCAAACATCTGTGTTTGATTACAACTATTTATGGTGTAGTGGATGGAGTTGCATGTTAAGTATTTACTGCTGCGATGGTAGTTGATGTGGGAGCGAGGAACATTGAGAAAGACATTGTGTCTTCTGATTCTTACCATCTAAAGCAGATCTCCCCGAATTCTTGTTCTCCTCAGCCAGCATAACCTCCTCTGTAACATTGTGAGAAACACATATCAAGGTCAGCCTCGAATGAATTCATGGTCATTCATGAAGTGCCCCTGAAACTTGAACAGGGCTATGTCTACCTTAGCACCCCCAGAAGATGGAAACCCGCTTGAAGGTAACATTCAAATGACTTTAATGTTGTATGACTGTAGGTATAACTTTATGGTCAGAAAGGTGAGTATCTGCTTAAGAGGCAGCCTGTTGCATTGTGTTCTTGCTTTGAGAGAAGTTGACACTCATCCTCAGGTTAAAGCCCATCCAACACCGCTTGGTAGCAATTTTCCGTTCTACTTTCTAACACAAAAATTCAAACACGCACAAACACACACACTTGGATGCAAAGACAAATACACAGACATGCACATACACATAGATTAGCGTGTACACACACACACACACACACACACACACACACACACACACAGCTCTGTCCAGACTCACATTCACACATTCTCACTGGAGTCAGTGCGTCAGCATCACCTTTCTGTCAACCTCTACTTGCGTAGGAGAAAGACACTCTAGCTTGCCATTATAGCACTGCAGCTTCACAGAGGTCCCCTACATCAACATGTTCACCAGGTTGCTCCAACAGGACTTAGCCATGTGAAAAGCTACACTGCTGCTGACAAAATGAACATTCTATATACTTAAAAAAAATGTAACAGGGATTTTCTGTAACCATGTCAGTCTCATTGAGAACGTTTGGAAATAAGCAACAGAAAACACACATACAGCTCCGGAAAAAAATAAGAGACTGTACCACTGTACCTTTTTCTTTCCTTTCCAAAAAAGTTGAAAAGGAAAGTTTTGAGTGAGGAACAGAAACGTTCATTTTGCAGTGGTCTCTTAATTTTAACCCTTCTGTTCCTCACTCAAAACCTTCCTTTTCGACTTTTTTGGAAAGGAAAGAAAAAGGTACAGTGGTCTCTTCATTTTTCCCGGAGCTGTATTTCAGTACAGCTACCGTGTTTTCCGTTCCATATGACAACACCCACAGGTGACATCTAGATAACAACTCGAAACATCTACATGACTCAACAACCTATTTGTCCTTTGATCTCCTGTAGTCTCTAGGTCCTGGAGTTTTCGTTTAGCTTGGAGGGCATTCCAAGGCCAGGGAGCTGAGTAATGGTAGACAAATATTTAAATATAGACACAGACTCATACACAGACACACTACTTATTTTAAGCTAGAAGAGAGGATAGACATCATAAATGGTTTTCTCAAAGTGCCTTACAAATGAGAACATAACAGTCAGCCTCTGTACAGCTAGTGATGACCATTGGACAGCACTGTACAGATCACAGTAGTGAGTAAGACATATCTAATTGGTGACAAAATGAAGGGCTGCCTTCAGTGTAATGCTTGAGGCCAACACATAAATAGTATGACCGTGGATCACCACAGAGAGAAAGGTACAGCAAATCAATTCCTTTCCGGCCGCAAAAGAAAATAATCTTCATGCTGGTATTGAAACCTGATACACAGTTGGAGTTTCCTGACAAGGTTCTCTACATGGGTGGTAAAGCTCAAATTCCCAGATATTTGTACATTTCTACTTCCTCTGTGGAATGTCCTTCCAGCTTAGTAATAATGACATGGGTTTCATAGTGTTCAGTAATTAATAATACCATGCATTTAGCGTCCAAACGTACAGATTCTGTGTATTTGTTTTCAAAATGATTATCAAATGTTGTTGATATAGATAACATGTATCCTAGAAAAGCACTGCCGTATCCTACTTCTGTTCATATGCCAAAACCCATCTGGGAAATCCAACTTAAAACCAGCTTGGATTTGGAGTTGGACAGTTTTTGGTCAAGATGATTTAACTCTTTGTCCAACAGGGAATACTTTAAGTTTTATGCAACAAACCATTCCGGAGCAGTGTCAAATGCCTTTGACAAGTATATGAAAGTAGTCATTCAATACAACTTTTTACCCAGGACACAATTAATGTCACTCAAAACCATAAAGGTTCCTGTGACATGCTGTTTCGTGACATGAAACTTGATTAGCGCCACACAAAATGTTACTTTCCTGGGGATAGTCATTAAGGCCTTATTAAATAGGGACCCTGATACTTTTATCAAAACCAGACTATTCAGATGAGCCAGAGATAGGTTTGGGTATTTTGTTATTTTCTAAGATGATGTTAAAGAGACATGTTCAGGGGAGAGCAAATATATCTGCAGCTAACTGTGGCAGGTGCTGCCAACTCATCAGGGCCAGGGGATATTTCAATATATAACAAATTGCCTTCAGGGCTCTACAAACCTCTGACAGAGATGAGTGGCAAGAAGAACTTGGAGAAGGAGTCAATTGGGGTTCATTTTGACATTTTACCTTATGAAATAATCCAACAATAAAAGACTCATTAAAAGTGTTTAAAATAGAGTAGCCACCTGTTAGTCTACAAGCCGTTGATTACGAAGATGTGCTTATTTTTTGCACTCTAAACCTTTCACTACTTGCCAACATTTCGGGGGATTATTCAGATAATCAGCATTAGATTTGAGGTAGTGCTCAACTTTCATCTTTCAATCCTTAGCCTCATTCTAATTTGAAATGGTGTTTAAAAGCATATGTTCATCTGTGAACCAAGGTTAGCACTTCAAGTTGAATAACACCATAGGGCCAAAATCTTCACTCGTGTTAATGTTCACATGTTATAATATATACATTTTTTCCATCTTATGTGTAATGTTGGCTGATGGTCATTCAAAGGTGACAGTCCGGTACCTGCTCGGTCTATCCAGGCTCTGTATCCGTTGAGTTCTCTCTCCACCTGCTGTTGGCGTCTCAGCTTCATGAAGGCTCTCCTGTTCTCAACTCGCTCCCTCTCCTTGGCAAACTCCCTGAACATGCATCACATGGGGCAAGCCATTTCATTGATACCCCTTCATGAAACTTCACATCCTGACGTGCGTGTTCAGTGTGTGCACCCACACGAACACAAGCATACTCACACACACACACAAACACACACACACACACCACACACATGCACGCACGCACGCAAGCGCACGCACACACACACACACACACACACACACACACACACACACAGCTAGTATTCACTCACCCAGAGAGGACTCCCAAAACCAGGTTGAGTACGAAGAATGAGCCGATGATTATGAGAGGAATAAAGTACATCCAATTCCACATAGAACCCAAGGCATCGTTGGTCTAATGGACAGTAGACAAATGCACAGGGTACAGATAACAGAACAGACCAATGCTTCACTGCTAAAGACTCTCTTTCCAAGTGATATAGAACAAGGGGCTAGGCATTCTCTTGAAATAAACAGAGAGCCGCATCACACCGACACAACACTTTTCCACAGCTAAACCTTCATAACCCCTCATCAGTTATCGCACGCTTCAACGTCCTTGCCATCGAACGATACAGAACAGATTTTAAGTGATCCGTCCTCACATTGTAGAGAACAGCCGTCCAGCCCTCCATGGTGATGCACTGGAAGACCGTCAGCACAGCGAACAGGATGTTGTCAAACTGGGTGATGCCATTGTTGGGGCCGATCCACGTGCCAACACAGTCATATTTCTCCGGACACCTCCTCACTCCACAAGCAAACTCCACCTCGGACGTGTCCATCGTCTCATTTTCTAGCATGGTGGAAAACATGGGTAGAGGAGATTAAAGTGTGGCAGCTTTCTTTCTTCATAAAACTAACAACAAGGTGTCATAGTTTTGTACAGCACTGAATTTCCATTTGCAGTGAATTCACTATTGGTTCATTACAATAGCCCCTCATCAAAACCTCTCTTTAAAGGGACTACCTTCCAACTAAATGACAACCATTGTTTCTTGAAGAATATAACGTGTAAACACTACTAATATTAGCAAACTTTAAATTTGGTTGCATATCAGAAGCAATAAACGTTTCACTCCGCTGTTTGTAGACAAGGTTATTATGAACAAACAGTCTTTAGACACATAACACAGTTAAAAATATCTGTTTTAACAGTTAAAAATAAAAGTTTTTTAATCATGAATGGTCATTCATGGGATCCATAGCTTTGTAAATAATTTCTCCACCCTATCCCTTAGCTGGCTGTTTAACAAAACTTTGTTGGTGTGCCCACTTTGTTGTTGTTAGAACTGCACAAGGAAATAAGTTTAAAGTATAGCACCTGTGTAAAGCAATGTTCCTGTCAATCTTGATCATAACAGCTGTGATGCATCCTCATTGGTGGATCTCTTATATTAAAACCAACCACTTGAGAATTGACTGAATCTGTCAGCTAAGCATTTCAGGGGAGGGTCACCAAATTCCCAGAGGTCAGTGTTGCTGTGTGAATTGAGGGTTAAGAAATACACGTTTGTAGAGAGATCAGATTTCATTCTTCCAAATCATGTTTTCCATTGGAGCAAAACACTATATTTGGCTTGTGTGATTACATAGTAATTATTTCTACCTAATTAAAAGGTAGCTTGGCAGCACAGTTGGCTGTCTTAATAATATGTTTGCCCTGTGCCATCATGTAACAAAGGACCTGTCCACACTTTGTGCTTATTAGAAGTCTCTAAGAACAGTAAACCAGTCAGACAAACCTGTTTGAAACATCACTGTGCACATAAAAACAAAACAACAATACCTAATAGAGCCTGGTTAGATGGGACAGATTTTTCCAAATGTGTCATGGGACTGGGACAATAAATTCCATAGTGATATGGAAGCTCTTCAATGTGTAAAGGCTGGTTTTGTATAGACAGGGAACGCGAGGAAGAGAGTGGGTCGTGTCCATACCAAGGATGCCAGCAGTGGGTACACAGGTGTGATGTAGCTTGCCACTGTAGAATTCCAGGCCGATGATGGCGAACATGAGAATGGCAAAGAACAGTAGCAGACCGATCTGAAGCAGAGGCACCATGGCCTTCATGATGGACTTCAGGACGATCTGCAGACCTGGAGAATAAAACGCACAAGGAAAAAACTGGACTTATTATTGAATGACCATCCTGTAACTGATACTTAGGTCCTGTTTAATGCTGATCGTTAATCACAGTATCGGCGGTGTTAAGTTAGTTGGTGGTTGACTGGCAGGCCGGGTACTCACTAGGGATCCCAGAGACCAGTTTGAGGGGCCTCAGCACTCTCACTGCCCTCAGGGTCCGCAGGTCCACTGGTATGTTCATGTGGGCCCCAGCCGTTGCCAGGATCCTGCACAAATGGATGATCCGATTTACAATGGAACACTGATTTAATGCTTTCCAATGAGATTGTGTTAACAGGCAGTATGGTTGGTGGAAGGGGTTTTGGAGGCTTGAAATGGTCTGCGTTTAAATGGTCTGAGCTTACGTTGAATTGTCCTTACTGGTGTAGTGGGTGGGCACACGCTGATGGCCATCCGCAGTGAATATACATGATATACTGTACATTGTACTGTACACCTAACAGGTATCCATCTCACATCCCTCAACAACACACGCGTATTAACACACACTTATTAACCCACGCACACAAGAATTGAAAACACCATTTAGAGCTGGAGGCCAAGATATAGAGTAAACTGTCTATCCTGCACCCTACTCTGCATTGACACCATACTTGTCTGACTTAGAAGATTCACTCTGCCCTACGTATTGGTTATTAGACTCACTAACTCTTACTCACACACCGATCAGGAATTGAGTGCTGTAGTTTGTGGGGGAGGCCGTGGCTGTGAGCGGGGGCCAACCAGAAAGTGTGGGCCTACGCAATATCCACTGAAAGCGGAGAGGAGATCGATGGAGAGAAAGCAGGTGAGAGAGAGTAAGGGATGGAGAGAAAGAGAAAGAAAGAGAGAGAAAAAAGAAAGAGCGTTGAGAGGTGTGGGAGTTCACAGCTATTGAAAACATTGAATAAAAGCTGCAGCACCGCTGCTCTTTCAAGGCTGATCTGGGCAGAGCAATTCTCCTGACCACAGAAACACCATTATAGAAACACTGCATGTGAAAACCTGGTTTGGTTTTTACCACAAATAAGAGACTGTCTGGGTTTTGCTCTTAAACCCATAATCCCAATATCCTTGTCACAGATGTGTTCAGGCTCTGGCTTTCATTGTCAAGTCCAATGTGACTGTGAGTGTCAGTTGATATGACTGGACATACTGATTGGCAGCCGGGTTTGTCAGACGATGCCTGACGACTCCCGCCAGTGAATAGAACATTGCATGCGACTTGCTACGTATTTCAGTCACATCAGAAATTCCCATGTGTTCTTATAACTTTTCTTCTCATTGACAAACAAACCAAGAAAACAAATGTAGAACAAGTGCATCAGAAGTAAAGTACTGACACAACACAAAGAAAAAGGTTTACCAAAAGAAGACGCGCCACATGGCAACATTTGTCCGGTTGTTTTTAAGCGGGGTCTGAATATGGGAGTATTCTGAAATAGAAAGTAAAATCTTTGTGGCGTTAACAGCCCGTTAACTTCCCAGCAAGGAGATAAAGAGCTTTCTCTAAAATAAAAGGTTTGCTAATAGTTTGTCAATCAGAAGGAGAAAGTTAGCTTTAAATAGGGAGCACCGCTTTGTGCAGCTTTGTATTGAATGTCGATGAGAAATTCAGTTTGTTTTTCAATTGAATTGTTCACGTTATAGGTCACATTAAAGGTGGAAAAAGTTCTGACATGATTTATCTTTGTCTCATTCTTTTACATCACAAGAACCTGGCATTTTAACAGGGGTGTGTAGACTTTTTATATCCACTGTATGTCCTGGAAGGAATGCACTTTCTGCAAGCTAGATTGGAAGCCTGGTCTTACAATGATGTAGCTAACTGCAAGGCAGTGACTTTACTGCTCACATTAGGTATATCTTCATAAATATATTATGTTAAAGAGTCGCTTAAGATTTAAGAAGAAGCTTCTTTTATGAATGAAGCCAGTCTGATCTGAAAGGACTAATTTCTCCACCAGCAATCTGAGCCTGTTTTAAGTATTAGTAATTGTTTTAGATGTATTTAAGGATTAATGAAACTGACATAATCAATCATAGATATTCTTGAAAGATGAGAGTACCTCCTTAGTAACAGCTTTGATGTTGTGGTTTGTGCGGTTTATGGAAATGTAACACAATTTGTCTATATAGGCCTTTAAGGTGGCCTTTTAAGTGAAGATGGGAAGGCATCTTCAACGATATCAATCTCCAAAGTAACACTGAAGATACACAGACAGCACTTCTAAAATAAAATAAAAACCTGATCACCAGCCAATCTTTGCATCCTCTTCTGCAAACTTGAGTAGCCAGGCAAACATAGACCAACTACCACTTAAACACAGTTTAAATCAACCCTTACCTGTCCTGGAGAAATTAACCAGCTCAATGATTCTACTATTTTCTGTTGCACAAATAATAACAACATTTGAAATACATACAGTATTTTGTATAAACTAAAGGATTAGATATTCCTTCAATGAATAAGAACAACCTTCTAATTCTAATATTTTTTCCATCAAATGCAACTGGATTCATGAAAACTCATTTTTTGTTTTTATTAAAATATTTAATAACTGTTTAAAGGCCATAATAGATTAATTCAAACATTAGATTATTCCAGTGTCATTCAAATCTCCAAACCTCTTTTATTTATTTGGGTTTATAATGCTCCAGGGCATTTTGTAATTACCTTCTGGACTCAGGTCATTCAACAACAACATTATCCATTAGATCTAGCTGTGC
The DNA here is from genome assembly GCA_016801175.1 of Esox masquinongy. Lineage (NCBI taxonomy): Eukaryota > Metazoa > Chordata > Actinopteri > Esociformes > Esocidae > Esox > Esox masquinongy. Next base: position 20,814 of record JACXGI010010815.1, read on the forward strand.
AAATACCAATAAGTTCCACAACAGTGATAAAGAATATATTTTCAGATATCTGGCATCCCTTTTGAAATTTCCTTGAGGACACAACAACTAATTAGATTTTAATCAAGCATGCACTGCCCACTCGAGCAGTCAGTGCTGGATGGGAGAAGAAGGGAGAACGGTGAATAGTGCTGCATAAAGGATGGGATGCTGGGCAAGAAAATATGAGGATAAAGAGTACAGGGTTATTTGTGGATCTACCAAGGTCCTGATTTTGGGGAGTGGGGATCAGAATTCTTCTTTGAGTCTTTGTCTCTGCTTCTGAGATATTCATTTTCATTTAACATGATGTATTCATTTTATTCATTCACGTTGTTATTATTCCTTGTCTCCTATGTTTTAAAAAGCTAATATTTATTGTTTTGGTTCTATTTATTGTTTCATAGTAGAACATATTGAATACACTAAATTAATATTGAAAAACAAAATGTATCTTAACCCTTTACTCTCTTGGGATTGAGGCATATGGGCAGGGAAAAATAGAATGACTTTCGTTTCTTTTTGCTTTCTCTTTGGGGTTTAGGCAGGGTGTCTGTATAAACACTTAGTAACAACTGCTGACATAAAAAGATGTCATAAAATTCATTGGATTGAACCAACTGAAAGGGAATAGTTTCAAGGTTATGGGGAGAATATTTGGGAATAGTTTCAAGGTTATGGGGAGAATATTTGGTCAAAAGTGGGGGCACAACAGTTGACCTCACAAGGTGTTGATTTTCCATTGTACATAAAGTCGATTGTTTCATGTGTGATTGCTGCCCTGCAATTATTATGCCTTTAGACAGGTTTTCATTGTCATTAACCATCCTCAATCAACTAACGGCATTGTCCACAGTAATTTCGAAGCACTTTTATTTAATAAGGTGCTTTTTTGAGCTCTCCTTGATCTGTAGTGGAAACAGAGCCAGCGCCCTTGCCATTGTATTGTTTGTAATAAACCCCCAACATCATGCAACTGATGTTGTTGTTTACAACAAGGTGTCAGATGGACTAGCTATTAGAGCGTTTAACCAAGGGCAAGTCAGGCAAATCAAACATTTCATCCCCTGAATCCATAAAAATCCTCTTAATTGACAGTGTTTCCCTCAATCAATCAACCATACAATTGCAAAACTTAGTAAAATACAGAAGGGAAATGAGCAACCTGTTGTCACATGCTGTCCTCAAGTTCAGTGGCCTGTCAAAACCCATACAGGCCTATAAACTACAGAGACTGTGCTCTGACATTACTATACAGCCAATGAATTCCAATTTAGGCAACATTTCCAACACATATAATACAAGGGTTTGCCCTCAGGGACAAAGATGACAAGCTACTGACAACATTGACAACAAACTCTCAAAAACCTAGAAGCAAAGCTTCTAAAAATAAATAAAACTTTAAAGAACCCCCGGTTTAACAAAGGTAAACTAATGTCAGTAGTTGCTAATGTAATGGATTGAAAAGAGTAAGATCTAAAAAAAGAAAAACTGGAATAGATTTATGGCGTTCTTGAGTTGGTTTGTCGTTCTTTGTTCACACTACACTGAGTAGTCGCCCGATTTTTCTGGTTGCCTCAAAGTGTAAAACTGTAATGTACTGGAACTGACTTTTAAGTGGTTGAATTCATTACATGAACAGAATGCGGCCTCTCCCACACACCTCCACCTACACAAAGAACAACCAGTGAACACTGGAAGTGAAAAAGAAAAAGTGAGAGAGTAACTATCTGAAAATGGTATGGATGCCATTAAAGAAGAATGCTTACAGAGAATATCATTAAAGAAGAATTCCTACAGTGAATGCCATTAATGAAGGGTTACAGTGAATATCATTAAAGAAGGGTTACAGAGGATGACAACAAGGAAAACCGAGGCGTCTTGTTTGCATGCAAATAGATACTGTTGCCCTTAAGTGTATAATATTCCATTTAACTTCAGGAACAAAGTTGTGTAAAATGGTGGTATCCATTGGGATTAATAAACAGGCAGTATTAATCTTGTTTTAGTCACAGAATAAATAGCTTGATCTTTTTTCTCTCACATGGGATTAAAACCAATGTTTAAACAGCTCAATTAGCAAAGCAAAATTGGAAATTGGAAATGAGATGATTAATCTGTGAGGTTTACCATCAAGGGTGTAACAGGACATGTGACTGAATAAAAGATGAGCAATTGATTGTCTGACAAAATTCTTTCTGAATGGATTTGTTCAGATGATAAGAAAGGTATAGTACAGCCATATAAGATGGGCGTTTGTCCCCTCCTACACACACCTGTGAGTACTGGGTTTCAAACCCAGTACCCTCTGGTAACTGGCCAAATTCTCGAACCTTCAGGCTACTGCCACCCCCACAACTGCTGTGTACAGATTGAAGATACACACACACCCATGTTTGTTATACCAGTGGCTCTCTCAGTGAAAGACTCACAGGACCATAGGGTTACTGGTAAAATTCCCATAAGGCTGTACTTCAGCAGCAGAGAGTGGTATAGTAAAAAAAAAGGTGGGGAATTAATAATGCTATTATAATTATAGTATATATATATATATATATATATACTATTTTATATCTTTTATTACCTAATCCTAAACTAGGGACATGACTAATGGGAAGAAAAAAAATACTTAATAAAAATGTTATTGTGTAAATGAGTGAAAACATAATGGATATTCAACGAATGATCCTTTTAGTGCTGATGTGAGTGAGTGCTATGCCGCTGGCAACACGGTCATTTTTCATAGTGACCTAGCAAGGGAGAGCGAGGGGTGCAGTACAGACAGACATGAGTCAGCATGGTTAACTATAGGCCTATCTACCAATAATAAAAACACGTACCTCGCAATAGAATACTGTATCTCACAATTTCTTGGACCGTAATGGTATGAAACTTAATTAAAGCAGGGCCTATCGTCTGGGAATAGACAAGGATATTCTAGTCACAACAGACTGAATACACAAGCAGACGAGACAGCGTGAGGGAGTTAGAGGAGGGGACAAACCCATGTGCATATGCCATGGTAACCTGCAAATAATAAATGTATCCTTTCTGGCTATCAATTACACAACATTCTCCAGGTCTTAAAAATGTGGCACCTCGAAAGGCTACAACATTTCAAACAGCAGGCTGTGACAACTTCAGAGTCTGCGCTTTAAACATTTTTAAACATTTAAATATATTTAAACATTTTAATTTAAACATTTAAAGGTACACACCCCTAATTCTAACCCTAAGCCTAAAATAGCATTTTTCTTCATGGGGACGAGCCACAACATCAAATTAACCCAGTTTTATTAACCTTGTGGGGATGGTTGTACCTACACACACCACTTGGAGTAGCTGTCTCTGTGCCAGGTGGCTAATGAATCGTTCCAAACACCCACCCAGAGGGCGTCCTGAATGGCTGAGCGGTCTAAGTCACTTCCCCTCAGTAAGTCATTGCCATCAGGTGTATGAATCTTTGCACGTCACGGCTGGTCTGGGACGGGGGCTAGGGAGGATGAACCGGTCTGATACAGCATACAGAAGCCTGGGGGAGGGTGGCTCATGTAATCCAAGGATTACTCATACAGTTCAAAGAGGGGTGAGCAGTACAGTGTAATAAGACATTATGGGACAGAGGGTAGGGAAATGGATTGGTGGTACAATTCAAATCCTTGGAGTTGAAAACTACATCTCTATGTAGGTGCATATACTGTGGCATATACTACTGTACAATGCCAAGAATGAATTGGAAAGGCTATGAAATTCACCAGGGATGTCTATGCTAATCAGAAATGACATCTAACCTACTAGTACCAAACCTGCCAGGGGATTAACTGTAATTGACCATATTCAGTATCCTTGCAAATCTGTTATTTTATTGGGTACATTCGACTACTTTGGGGTTTTTCTACTACACACTCTTCCCAACAAAATGAAGAATTCTTAATTGAACTGTGACTCCCTGTAGACTAAGTTCCAGCAATTTCATTAATTTCGGATGGAATGAAGCCGCCAGCTACTGGCCCACTGGCCTCGTTTGAATCCCCAGCCGAGAGCCGCTGTGGCACAGGGGTGCTGTTTCTTCTGTGTCTGATCCTTCCAACGGGTGAAGGAGAAGGGGGGGGGGGCATGGCTGCCACCAGAAAGTGTGTCAAATAAGAGCAGAAAAAAGCAGGTCATGAGAATTACAGGTTCTAGATGTGTCTGTGTGTGGATCAATACTGGACAAAAGGATGTGGACACAACTGAACTGCTCGATTTGTTCCATTTCATTCAAGTGATTTTGCATTAGCAGGAGGAGAGTTCCATTGTCAAAACTCCCAGGTGCAGTGACCTTGTAGAATCTATTGTGGGACATAGAATAAGGCTTCCTCAACAACCGATCAACGGATTGACTGACTAATCTGTTGATGATCACTTAGCAACATGTAGTATGTAGAATGAGCACGAGCAGCGTTGAGTAGCAGGAAATGGCCTGGCAGATGACACTTCCATTTTCAATAGGGGCACTCAGAGGCTAAAGCATTGAAATGAAAGAACTCTGATTCACCCAGGTCCTGACCTGACCTGAAAGCTCCCACACATGCATACTGCAATTACGACACCCCTGCTTGAACAGACACACAGGCGTAGGGTAGACACACACACACACACACACAAGCACGCAGAAAAGCCTGCGAGCATGCACACACACACACACACACACACACACACACTTTTAGGCCAGCCAGTGGGTGTGCTACGGTACAAAAGAGGGTCGGATCTGTGGTCCAGATTGATCACCAACCTCCTTGTTTCTAATGTAGCAACAACTAAATGACTCTTTGACTCTCTCACCTCTGTGAACTTTATGACTGCCCCAGATAATTACAGATGTTGCATGAATGTTGCATCTAGAGACTATATTTTGCATCTAGAGAATATATATATATATATATATATATATATATATATATATATATATAGAGGTCCTGGTCATATAATTACAATATCATCAAAAAGTTGATTTATTTCAGTAATTCTATTCAAAAAGTGAAACTTGTATAATGTATAAATTCATTCCACACAGACTGATATATTTCAAGTGTTTCTTCCTTTTAATTTTGATGATTATATCTGACAACTAATGAAAACCCCAAATTCAGTATCTCAGAAAATTAGAATATTGTGAAAAGGTTCAATATTGAAGACACCTGGTGCCACACTCTAATCAGCTAATTAACTCAAAACACCTGCAAAGGCCTTTAAATGGTCTCTCAGTATAGTTCTGTAGGCTACACAATCATGGGGAAGACTGCTGACTTGACAGCTGTCC
>JACXGI010010816.1:0-26621 GCA_016801175.1 Esox masquinongy
AATCCATGCTTTTGTTACTTCTAGATTAGGTTACTGCAATGCTCTTCTTTCCGGTTACCCTGATAAATCAATAAATACACTTCAATTAGTGCTGCACACGGCTGCTAGAATCCTAACTAGAACTAAAAAATGTGAACACATTACTCCAGTACTAGCCTCTTTACACTGGCTGCCTGTTGGGGTTAGGGCTGATTTTAAGGTTTTATTGTTAACCTATAAATCAATACATGGACTTGCTCCTACTTACCTCGCTGAAATGATCCAGCCATACATACCTACACGTAACCTTAAATCGCAAGATGCAGGCCTTTTATTTGTACCTAGAATTTCTAAACAAACAGCCGGAGGCAGGGCCTTCTCTCATAGAGCTCCACTACTGTGGAATGATTTGCCAATTAAGGTTAGAAATGCAAACTCAGTGCAAACTTTCAAGTGTCTACTAAAGACTCATCTCTACAGCATGGTCTATGATGAAGTGTAGTCTGGCCCAGGGGCGTGAAGGTGACCAGAAAGGCTTGATACTGTCCACCCTTGCTGGCTGTCATCGCCACTGGGATGCCCTCCCTCCAATGCCATTCGGGGGCGGAGTCACTGGCTTGTTTTTGTCTCTCTGTTGCGCACTTGTGCAATTGGGTTGTACTCTGCTGGCAATACTCGGCCCTCTTTCAGGGTGGTTGCGGTTGGTGGGTTTCCCTTTGGTTGATGCTTGGCAATGTGGGTGGAGTGATTTCCTGCCTGTTGGGCCCTGTCCGGGGCCTCCCCCGGATAGGGCCACAGTGTCACTGGACCCCTCTGTCTCAGCCCCAAGGTCTTACGCTGCTATACTATTGTGCTGGGGAAGTAGGGTCAGTTCTCCTTCTCCACTATAAATCCCTGTAGATCTAAGGAATGCATTTTCTAAATTTTCCCTGTCTCCTGCCGTTTTAACCTAGGAGGACATGAGGTCTTGGCCCACACCTGAGGAGTAACAGATCAAGTGTTGCAGATCAAGACGATACCTGACGATTTCAGCTGCCACTGTGCTGACACCTCCCCCCTCCCCCGTGTTGTCCCTGTCCCTGTCCATCTGGTCATGCTTCCGACCTGGACTAAGTTTAAATAGACTCTGGACTCAGCCCACATGCATTCATTAATTATTACAATTTGTACTCTTAATATGTTCACCCGGCACAGCCAGAAGAGGACTGGCCACCCCTCTGAGCCTGGGTCCTCTCTAGGTTTCAACCTAAATTTCGGCCTCTTGGGGAGTTTTTCCTAGCCACTGTAATTCAACACTACTGTTGTTTGCTCCTTGGGGTTTAAGGCCGGGTGTTTTGTAAAAGCACTTTGTGACAACTGCTGATGTAAAAAGGGCTTTATAAATAAATTTGATTGATTGATTGATTAAATGCGAATTAACTTCTTCCAATTAACACAATGACCCAAAACACACTGCCACATGGAACTGCATCGCAAATGCAGGCATAAACGGGGTTAAGACACCAGCTGAGTAAGTACTGTAGAATAGTGTACACATTATTCCAACACTATTAAACAACACATGATGCACCCCTCCTACTACATTAGTGCATTATATCTATATTATATCTAACTTTCTCTTTTTGTTTCCACTAGGTTGCCGGATTTGAATCCAATAGAAAATGTTTGGAATCAACTAAAAACATTTGTTCGTAAGCGTGCCAAGCCGACAAGCAAAGATGAGCTTGTTATCGCTGTTTTGGCTCGAGAAACTGACGATAAAGGCCTGCAACAAATATATTGACCACATCTACAACGTCTTACCTGTGATCGTGGAGTTGGAGGGAGGGGCAACTAAAATGTAGCATTGTAAATTCTATATGTTGGTAAAATGTTTGACTGTACATTAATTAAATATCTCAATTTTCATTTGATATTACTTTTGTCATTATTTAATATCTAACAAAATTATCTGGCCTACTGTACAGTACCTGGCCATTGTAGTGTGAGTTATTTATTTATCAATGCAATTGATTTGGAAAATACCAATTTTATTTGGAAAATAATTGGTTTTGAAAGATACACCCTCTTCCTTACATGACTTCCTAAATAGGTTTGTATAGCCTTAGTAATAAAATCAAATTCATAAAATTACTGTTTTATATTAGCTGAGAAAAAAATATCGCACATAGCCTACACCATAGCCTATACCATTCATATTCTCGGATTATTTTACTGAAGATTCAGCTTTTTATGTAGCCAAAATCATCAAATGTAGCTATTACACTAAATAATTTGCCTATCAAGGAAAACGGCAAGTGAACACGGAACAAGACCAAGGAAAACTGTGTCAGGGTTTAATTTAGCCGGTAAACGCGGCTTTTCGCCGGTATCAGGTGAGTCCGGCAGATTAAAAAATATTAACCGCCAAAATGTCCAGTGGGAAAAATGCCAAATGAATAAGTAAATATATCAATAGCATATTAAATAGCCTGATATTGTGTGACCCGTATGATCTGTTGCCATAAAAACAGTGTGCCTCTGCTCACTACAGTATCACAAGAAAACAGCGAGCCTCTGCTCACTCTCACAATAAGACATTACTGAGTCATGTGACTAAGGTTGGCGCGAGAAGCAAAAGCGGCAACTCCTACATGCGACTCCGAAATGTCCAACGCGAAGCAGACATAACCCGGCCGGTTAAAATAAATCATAGTGATGGTGCTACTGAGGCCAGCAAACGAGGTTCAGTAAATGATCTGGGCCTATAGTATAGCATCACAACAATCTTAGGCCTATTTCAACACTTCAGCCAGCGCCATAGGGACTTCCATGAAAAAGTCCATATGGAGGTTTGGGGTTCTAAGCCTGGAATGTATTGTTATCCTAGCAACGCCTCTGGCGACAGCTAGGATCTGTGAACTGATCTTCACAATCAGTTCACAGATTGTGAAGAGTTAATTCTGCTGACTAATTTAAATAAAAAATATTTGTTGGATCATAGAGTTTGTGTTTTATTGCTGTTTATGTGTAGGGTATTATACAGTATGGCTATTTAAAACATATGTCGGGAACTCTGGAATTTTAACAGCCATATTGGCCAACTTGATAAGACAAATTAGCGACTGAAACGCGTTTGTCTTTTAAATAATAATGTTGCGAAATTAGGCTACATTATGGGGCATTATTTTAAAAATTAATTGAACATCTGGATTTTTTATTGCTCTTTTGTCATCGTTTCATCAAAACAAAATTGTCAGGCCTACTGTACCTGACTGTTGTAGTCTAACTTTTATTTATTTGTCAATGCAGTTGATTTGGAAAATACCATTTTGAAAGCTACACCCTCCTTTCATGACTTTTCCTAAATAGGTGTAGCATATTACAATGTTCCGTTATCAGAATTCAAAACTCACAAACTGAAAACTATTTGGAGACTAATTATCGTTTTTTTACTCCCTATTCCTAATAATTGATTGGGCATGTGACAATACAAGTTTTTTAACAGGCGCTTTGTCTCACCCATCTTTCTCCTTGGGTTAGTGTGGAGTAATTAACAGTAATTTGTCGAATTACAAGGTCTGTTCAAACGCCATTTTATTAGAAACTTTAGAAAAATCAATCGTTATTCATCTCTGAAAAAATTAATGAAACAATGATGGGCTGAAAGTGTAGCCTATTGCCAATTAAACAAACTAAACGTCCTTCATGTAAACGTGCTATGTTAAACACTTGAATTATATGTTTGTTTGGGTCTAGTGTGGCATATTGTAATTTATCATAGAAATCTGGTGGGAAAAGTAATTTCTTTTTTTATTTTAAGAAGTTTTTATTGATAGAAACAGATGCAGTCCTCAGGAAATATTTGTGCAGAAAAGTAGCATCAATGACGCAATAAGTAATGTTGGCTTGGGTAAAAGTCAGCAATTAGCCTACATAAATGTCAACTTAATCGTTGTAATCAACTGCTATATTTGTATTTCAGTTAAAATAATTACAATTAACGAAAAGAAAGAGATTCATGTGTGTAGACCTATAATTAAATATACATTCTCAGTTCTCAGAAATAACAGTTAATCAAGGATAGCAACAGTAAAATAGCAAACCATGAATAGGATTATAGTAGACAATATTCCTCCGATTTTTAATGTTTTATTCTGGCCATATAAATACAGAAGCAGGCTTGAATAACAGCAGTTTCAGGCGGGTGTCGACGTTCTCACAGATGCCTCCTGGTGGCCATTCTTATTTTTTATTTTTTGTTTTTGTCCATGTCGCACGGGACTGCAACTTGCCGTGGTATACCGTGGTATAACGAGGCATACCGCGGCATGCCTTGTCACGGACCGCCCCTTGGGTCTGGAATTAAATGAGCGACATCTGGAGCAAGAAAGATTTCATCCAAAACTGCCAGAAGAATTGTTTGGGATACAAAGAAAAACCCACAGGTAACCTCAGGAGAAATAAAGGCTGCTCTGGAAAAAGATGGTGTGGTTGTTTCAAGGAGGACAATACGACGATATTTGAACAAAAATGAGCTGCATGGTCGAGTTGCCAGAAAGAAGCCTTTAATGCGCCAATGCCACAAAAAAGCCTGGTTACAATATGCCCGACAACACCTTGACACGCCTCACAGCTTCTCGCACACCGTAATTTGGAGTGACGAGACCAAAGTAGAGCTTTATGTTCACAACCGTAAGCGCTATGTTTGGAGAGGGGTCAACAAGGCCTATAGTGAACAGAATACTATGACCACTGTGAAGCATGGTGGTGGCTCACTGAAGTTTTAGGGGCTGTGCAAAAGGCACGGGGAATCTTGTGAAAATTGATGGCAAGATGAATGCAGCATGTTATCAGAAAATACTGGCAGACAATTTGCATTCTTCTGCACGAAAGCTGCACATGGGACGCTCTTGGACTTTGCAGCACAACAGTGACCCTAAGCACAAGGCCAAGTTGACCCTCCAGTGGTTACAGCAGAAAAAGGTGAAGGTTCTTTAGTGGCCTTCACAGTCTCCTGACCTTAATATCATCAAGCCACTCTGGGGAGATCTCAAACATGCAGTTCATGCAAGATGACCAAAGACTTTGCATGACCTGGAAGCATTTTGCCAAGACGAATGGGCAGCAATACCACCTGCAAGAATTCGGGGCTTCATAGACAACTATTACATAAGACTGCACAATGTCATTGATGCTAAAGCTGGGAATACACAATATAAAGAACTAAGGGTATGCAGACTTTTGAACGCGTAAGCGGAGCCGGCTAAGAAGAGCGAATGTCTCTTACAGAGTGAGCGAGCGACCCTTGTTAAATAGCGTAGTGGTTAGAGAAGCTGACTTGTGAACTATAGGGCCTGAGTTCGTATCTCCTTGCAGGCGAAGCGAAGTACGCATTGTGAATTATTCCGTATTGACGAAAACTTCGCTGGCTAAAACCGAAACCTGAAATTGTATACGGTTATATTGCGACTTTCTGGCATGGAAAAGTTCATCTTCAGTCTCGCTAGCAATTGCTCAATTCTTATGATTATTCCTAAGAAGTTAGTAGATACCAGTAAGCCTATTACTGGCTAATAAGCTGTTCAAACGGCCAGTGGCAAAAGCTAACAGCTCATAGACGCTATTTCTGGTGGAGGTAAACTTAATAAGAAATGTTAGTCAGTTTAACACAATGCTCAATAGTGTTTAGCGACTGGTGAAATGCGTAATGCCGTGGCGTTATTGTTAAAGACAGTGCCTCTCACGTGGAAGGCTCAAGTTCAAACCCATTGTGAACAACAACGTTTATTTATTTTATTTCCACGATTCTCTTGTCGTTTCTCTTGATGAAAAAGTTAGTTATCGTCACCTTTTTTGATAGTTATTGTATCAATGTCATTCACGAATGAAAGAAAAAAGTACGTTGTTATGCCATGAAAGAAAAAAATACATTCTTATGCCCTGAAATGAAATAGCTTTGGCAGACTAGCTAGCAACTGCTCAATTCCTATGACTATTCCAGTAAGTTAGTAGATACTGGTAAAGCCTATTACTGGCTAATAAGCTGTTAAAACGGCCAGTGGCAAACAAGGATTTGTTCAGGATAGAGGCTATACTGACACATATTGAATGTAGAGCTCTGTGGTGTAGTGCTTAGTGACATGGCCTTTCACGTGGGTGACCCGGGTTCGAATCTCAAGACGGCAATGCTTTCTGTTGCGGTCTGGCTGAACTAGGCTTCCCTGTTTTCTTTGTTGCCATGTTTGTTTTATGATTGTGCCCTTCTGTTATGACCTACAGTTGAATGTGAATAAGAAATAAAAAATGTCTTTTGCCTGCTCACCCATGTTTTCTTTACAAATGGTACATATATTACCAATTCTCCAAGGGTATGCAAACATTTGAGCACAACTGTGTAGGGACAGTATCTACCCAAAATCTAAAGAAAGTTAACGGATGAATATATACAGTTGAGTTGTCAGCATTTAAGTTCATGGGTAAAGAGCAATATACCTTTTCAGTTTTACACATGTGCACTGTCAGTATAGCACTTTAGTTTACAGGTTGGAATTGGTTTGATGTGGTGAACATAATCTTCTTGCACTCTGTGGGACAGATGGCCAGTTGATGTGGGCCACAGCACAGGGAAAGATACCGTTCAGGTGGTGTGATTTCTTGGTCATGATTGAACTGTACAACCCACCTGCCTCCACCCACCGGAAGATAATTTTTGGAACAGTGGCTGAACGGACTGTATGATTGATGCATAGACACAAATAAGTTCTGACTTGGAGAATTTTTGCAAGTGATATATCCGCTGATGCCATGATCTCTGTGATGTTGTCCTCCCACCTGAGATTGTGTGAGATTATGGTACCTTGGAATTTGAATGATTCAGCCAAACTAACAGCTGAGCCTTCAATCTCAATGTGGAAAGGTGGGAGGGTGTTTCCTGAAGCCAACCATCACCTCCACGTTTTTGTTTGTTATTTATTTATTTAAGTTATTTAATTCAGCTTGGTATTGACTCAAAATCAACGTGAAAAGATGGGGAGTATTTCTGAGTATGTTGTATTTCACTGTTCTGAACTACACAGTATTTAAATTAAATGTACAGTACACGTACAGTTTATGTAAAAAGACATCCCCACAGCTCTTACATATAACATGTGACACAGTATTCTTACATGAAAATCTCTCCTTTGGCCCAGTTGTGCAATTCTTTTTGTCTTTGCCTCTACCAATCCAATGCTTTCAGGTGTGCGTACAGTACAGTAGAACAGAACGGAAATATTATCGCCCTGCTGTGACAAAGGACTCAATACACATTAATAGATCTGGAGTAAATACAGTGAGATAATCTAATTTGTGGCAGCTGTGGTGTGTGTGCGTGTGTATGTTGCAGTGTGTTTCAGTTTGTGTAATGTAAGGTGTGCATGTACAAAGGTATATGTATGAAACAACCTGTATATGTGTGTGCTACGTAAAAGTATGTGTACTGTCCATGAAATATGAGATCTGGGTTTGCGCTCCCTAACAAGCTCACAATTACAGTCCAACCCAGTGGAGGAAATGTGAGGGCGACTGGGAGACCGGGCTGTCAGAGGGGGCTGTGCCTGTGTGTGTGTGTGTGTGTGTAATGTGTGGTCTGAGTGTATGTGTGTTAAGTGAGCTGGCTAAATGTGTGTGTGTGTGTTGGATGTGGAAATTGAATGGAGCCTTTCACTTCTACTGCTCGTCTCCCTGGGGCTGAAAGACTGGTTGCCATGGTTATGTTGGAATCCTGCCGCTAATGGGTGGGAGTCGTGTAGCTCTGGCAACCTGGCCTGTCTAGGGCGGAATACTTACTGTGTGTGTGTGTCTGTGTGTACGCCCCGGTGTGGTGAAGTGGAGGTGGCATTCTGGGACAAGGGAGGTCACATGTGAAAGTGTGCACACACACAAGCCTAAACACTCAGTATTGCCTAGATCTAGACCATCAAGTCAGACATAGACCCACCTAGAGTATACATTTACCAACATACTGTGCCTACCTATGTAGTCCAAGCAGCACCCTCAGTATACATTCAACACAGACAGTTTCATACAGAGCACTTATCTCTCTAAACCATGCCAGAAACATCAGAAACAAAATTACCCTATAGGGTGCATGGAAATACAACGTGAACCTACGATAATGGTCTATGAGAGTATGATACTGTACATTCTGCCTGTACAGGTGCAGTCAGTGATAAGGAGTGAGAGTATGGGACATGAGAGTAAAGATGCTACGCTCTACCACCCTCATCATTCTACCACCATCCAGCACATGTGCCTTCAGGCTTTTGGAATTATAACTGGCTACACACACACAACCTTGCACAGAGCACAGCATTGAACAGATACTCTGATTAAAAAGGAAAGGTAAACCTGTATGGAACATCTACAACACAAAAGTTTGAGATCAATTGTTGCACTATTTAGCTAACGTCCCATTATTATTGGCCACTCCGTATTATCAGCCGTTTCTAGCAGTTGGAGAACTAAGTCCTCTAATGTTCAAAATTTAAATGCACTGGAAAATTATATTAAAGGTATATTAAATATACCTTTTCAGCGAGCAGAGTGAGTGAGTGATTGAGTGCCTGACTGACCCTTGTTAAATAGCATAGTGGTTAGAGACGTGGACTACGAAGCCAGAAGTCCTGCGTTCGAGCCTCATTGCAGTCAAAATAAATGATGCATTAGGATTTATTCGGGATAGACAAAAACTTAGCTGGCTACAACCTTCAGTAGTTGCAGTAATCCTAAAATAAAATTGTTTATGGTTATATTGTGACTATTTCTGGTGCATTTTCGAAGTATGCATCCGTGCATGCTTTTCGGGTCAGGATAGACAAAAACTTGGCTGGCTACAACCTTCAGTAGCTATGTTACAGTAAGCCTAAAATAAAACTGTTTACGGTTATATTGCGACTATTTCGGGTGGATTTTTGAAGTACACATCCGTGCATGCTTTTTGGGGTAATATAGGCTAGATCACAATCCCTTGGCCAGTAAAAGAGTAGGGGTTTCCATGATTCTCTCGTCTTTTCACTTGACGGAAAAGTCAGTTATCGTTACATATATTGATAGTTATTGTATCAATTTCATTCATGAATGAAAGAAAAACGAACACTGGTGTGCCATGAAATTAAATAGCTTTGGTATTGTAAAGTTGATCTTCAGTCTTGCTAGCAACTGCTCCGTTCTTATGACTATTCCAATGAGTAAGTTAGTGGATACTAGGAAGACTATTACTAGCTAATAAGCTGTTAAAACGGGCGGTGGCAAAAGCCATACAGTTCATAGTTGCTATTTGTGGTGGACGTAAACTTAATAAGAAACGTTAGTCAGTTTAACACAATGCTTAATGGTGAAAGCGAAATATTCAAACTTGGTGTGATGATAATGCGTGACCAAATGATGTAATGTCAAGAGGCTATACCAACACCCTGCAAACGTATAGCACTGTGGTGTAGTGGTTAAAGACACAGCCTCTCATCTGGGAGACCCAGGTTTGAATCCAGTGAGGGCAACTGGGCAACATCACTTCTAATTGCGGTCTGGCTGGACCAGGCTTGCCTCGTTCCTTTTCTGGTTTTTCTTTACCAGAAGGCATGAAAGGTAGCTAAAACTTTCTAGTAAACATTTCAGAAAAGACTATGATCTGTCATTTGTAACACAAATAAAAAGGAAATTAATGTAATTTTACAAAATAGTACGGTGGCCGAAAATTGGAGACGGTGTCCAATAATAGGGGGCTGTATATTTTAGCTACATCACTAACCAACTAGCTGAAAATATTATTTTGACATTTCAGAAATGCTAGCTAATGACATGCTAGCTGACATTTTCTTGTCACTAATAATCACTAAACATTGACGAATTGATCAAATGATTACTCAGTACGAGAAGATGTATTTCAATGCCGATGCTGTTGGCGATGCCGATAATAGGGGCTTCTATTATGATATGTAACAACCTTTTTTGTTGTTGCAATTCCTACGATTTGTTATTAATCACATTTGTAACATTCTGTACCATATGAATTTAGTGTGCACGATATCCTGAAATGCATCTCTAACTACAACCTTTAAACTAATCTTAGCCAATCTTAATAAATGCTTATATAGTAAGGTTAATTTAGATATGAAATCACTTGTAATGCATACATTGCAGTTGATATGTTTGGTATGATATGATATAGCACAAAAGGCTGCCCAACACTTTGGTTGTGGCTAGGAGGGATACAGCTCTTCTTCCTCAACCTAACGTAGATACGTTTCAGGAAAATCGATCTAGCTGATGGATGCAAACACTGCCCTACATAACCTGTTTGAGTTAAATAACTAATGTCATTATTTAAATGCTGTTTTGTTTTTTGGATGGGTGTGTTTGGACCACTCTAAGCAACACATCACTAGATGAGGCTACTCAGCTGCAACAACAACGTGAGCTTTTGCATGAGGCTAGTTGGCTAGCTTGGGTAGTTCATTATCAATCTACTGCATAGATCTTCAACCCTCTCCTGGGGACCCCCCAGCCATCTCACAGTTTAGATTTAGTCCTGAAATAGCTCACCTGATTCAACAGGTAAGGGCTTGTTAATTAGTTAATAAGTTGATTCAGATGTGCTAGTTCTGGGATACATCAAATTTATGGAATGGCTGGGGGGTCCCCAGGAGAGAGTTGAAGATCTATGCAGTAGATTGATAATGAACTACCCAAGCTAGCCAACTAGCCTCATGCAAAAGCTCACGTTGTTGTTGCAGCTGAGTAGTCTCATCTAGTGATGTGTTGCTTAGAGTGGTCCAAACACACCCATCCAAAAAACAAAAAAGTGTATGTACTTTTTATTTAGCAAGTATTGGTTGCCACTTGTCAACCTTTCATCACACATCCAGTCAGAGATAGAATTACATCTACTGCACAACACTCAGTGCACTTCTGTCTCTCACAGGTTATTTGAGAAGAGTTCCCAAGATGCTTTAAGTTTAAAACAAACTGGAATATTGGATCTTTTTATCAAGAGTAACCCTTAATATACTGTGTTTGTATTTTTCTTTGTTTCCCTCCTACTGTAGCTTTTGTCAATGTCCCCTCTCAATGTCCTTCAATATCCCTCACACCAAACCTCAAGGAAATAGGTGAACACTCTTCAGTTCCTTTGCAGTATTTTTAGAATGACATTCCCTAATATTCAAAGTGTTAAAGTTACTAAATGCATGAACTAGACTGTAGTGATAGTTATTAATATTGCTTTTATTATTATAATTATATATTTTTTGTTATGAACCATATCTTTGTTTGACATCATGTTGTCAGTATGATTGTACAAAATACTCTGTATTTATTAAATCCCCATGAATGCAAATTAGTAATTACATACCGTTAAATATAAACGGTATACGTTTTATTGTCATAAGATTCACTGTTGTCTTAAGAAATAATGTTTCCTAAAGAAATGTATCCAAAAATATAAACTTTGCTTTGAGAATGCCTGATGTCATCCTCCATTCACTACTTTCAATGAGCAATTACAGTTGTGCTCAAAAGTTTGCATACCCTTGGAGAATTGGTAATATATGTACCATTTTTAAAGAAAACATGAGTGAGCAGGAAAAACACATTTATTTTATTTCTTATGGGAATCATATTGAACTGTAGGTTATAACCGAATGGCACAATCATAAAACAAAACATGGCAATAAAGAAAAAAATGAAATGACTCCTGTTCAAAAATCTGCATACCCTTAGTTCTTAATATTGTGTATTACCCCCTTTAGCATCAGTGATAGTGTGCAGTCTTTTGTAATAGTTGTCTATGAGGCCCCGAATTCTTGCAAGCGGTATAGCTGCTCGTTCATCTTGGCAAAATGCCTCCAGGTCATGCAAAGTCTTTGGTCGTCTTGCATGAACCGCACGTTTGAGATCTCCCCAGAGTGGCACGATGATATTAAGGTCAGGAGACTGTGATGGCCACTCCAGGACCTTCACCTTTTCGACACTAATTGCAATTTAAAAAGGCACAGGTGTGGGAAATTAACCTTTAATTGCCATTTTAACCTGTGTGTGTCACCTTTTGTGTCTGTAATAAGGCCAAACATTCAAGGGTATGTCAACTTTTGATCAGGGCCATTTGGGTGATTTCTGTTATCATTATGATTTAAAAAGGAGCCAAACAACTATGTGATAATAAATGGCTTCATATGATCACTATCCTTAAATAAAAGACAATTTTTTGCATGATCAGTCATATTTTCAAAATCAATGCCAAAATTGCACAATTTCTGCCAGGGTATACAAACTTATGAGCACAATTGTATAACCACTAACACTAGCTAGATGCAAGACTCATACTGAATGAACCAAATTCAGCTGTGCAAGTCAACAACATATCGTTATCTAGTCAGTCACGCTGTGGGGTTAGATTAGGGTTTCCACCTTCAATGTGGAAAAATAAGGGACACCTTGCCAATGGGCCTAAACCCGGGGACACACAAATGAAGCGGGGTCTGGGGGTCCTCCCCAATGAGTGTCGGATGTTTCATTCCCTGCATTCTGGTGAATTTCTATGCACCAGTTTGTTCTTTTATGCATTATTTTCAAAGTCCTCTGCTACTGTGAACATGAATGTAATGGAAATAGAGTAAAGAAGAGTAAAGAACAGTTGCATCAATTATATTAAGGATTAAAATATCAGATCATAGACATGGACAAGATGTTTGGTCTTTCAAAATAAACTATTTGGTATATTTGGAAGAAGCAAGAACCCACCCTCAGGGAAGGATGAGGTAGCCTAGTTTTGTCTGTTGCTGGTCCCATGTTCTGGAATAGTCTCCCATCCCACATTAAGTCCTGTTCCACCATTGATAATTTTAAACCAAATTTAAAGACACACCTTTTTTCTCTTACTTTTAGTTCAGTCTGACGTTGTCCCTTGGTTTTTGTCAAGTCCACTCATTACTTATTTTGAAAGTCATTTTACTGTGTTTTAATCTGTTGTTGGTTTTATAAACAACTTCTTATTGTATTACTTTGATTTGATTTTACATAATTTTAATTGTCTTAAGTGTTTTCCATTTTAGTCTTGCCCTCTATGTATTATATGTAATATTGTATTATATTATGTATTGTTGCCTTTTATGTATTATTCCTTTAATCATGTATACAGACCCGGGGGCACAGGGGCATTGCCTCCCAGCAAGAATTCTTTGCCCCCCAAAAATAGGTTGGGTAATATGCTTCCCAATACTCTACTTCACTCATTACTGTTGGGAATGTAGGCTAGCTCTCTTGCCTTCATCTGCAAATGCGATCGAAGATGTGCTTTAAGTGATGTGATCACTAAGCTACAAAGAATGTGCAACAACTGCAGTTACTAAAGCTTTCAAATTTGATTGACAGCTGTGTATTTTGCTAGTATATAACCTCAGCAAGCCATGCATGCAAAGATTATTTGCTTTCCGTCCGTCATGCTTTAGCTAATATTCTATGTTGATAAGTAGGACAAATGTGCCCGTCCATGGCAATCAAAAGCCCGTCCAAAACGTTTGTTCTAGCGCCTGCACGTATACCTGTTTTGAGGCAGATCCATCTACCATGACTGTAAAGCACTTTGGGTCAACTCCTGTTGTTTTTAAATGTGCTATATAAATAAAAGTGACTTGACTTTCCTGGGAGAACCGCACTGCTGATGTTATCGGGCGTCTGAGTCTCCGTAACCGGGGCAACGATAACGTTCAGTGACAGACAACTCGGCTGTCATTCTGATTAAATAATTCACCGCTTTGTTTCATGAAACTCTTTTTATTATTTTTCCTGTCAATCCAAGCTTAAAGTAGGGTGTGCATGAAACAAATCGCGTCCCATATTGATTCCGTAAGGGACAGTGCATTTTATTTTTCAATATGGGACAATACCGTATTATACGGGACGGGTGGGAACCCTAGGTTAGATACCTTGCTACAGGAGCCTACTAGCTGGCTAGCTAGCCAACCAGATGTAGGCTGACATAACTAACTGTGCTTAAGTTAGTTGCCTGAAGTCGAAAACACGCTTGGCGTTGTATTACACATTGGTGATGCAGTCAAATATTCTTATACAAATGCACGTTATACTCACATTTCAGAAAAAAATTAAGCAACAGTTATAAATGTTTTACAGATTTGTGTTACAGATATGTTTTTACATATTCACAAATTTTATTTATATGTGTGAAACATGTTTACATATTTACAGATAATGTTTTTATATAATTGCATGTGTATGATGCCGTGAAAATTTTTTAGAGAAAAGGTTATTTGGCTGTATAGTTGCTAGATGCTTTGTACGGTGTTTGCAAAGTTTTTATGAACATTTTTAAGGCTGTGTGATTTCTGTAATTTTGTTTCTTTCAATATATTACATAGCCTACTCAACTTTCAATATTTTAACTGAATCACCTTGTTTTTGAGAAATTACAATCCTTGTGATTTGAAGGCTAATTATACTATTTCACACAACGCCCGCAATCTCCACAATTTTGCATGATGCGAGGCAAATGTTCTTTCTTCCTTTTCGGGAAGCGGGTTAGTTTGGCTCTGTTCACCTACGAGGACCATGCTCGACGAAAAGGCTTGGAACGCCCTATATCCTACTAGTTGGAAAGCGCCTCGTCTTTTAAATGTTCCGAAATCTGTGACGTCCGCAATCACGTTTTTTTTTTCTCCGAAGCGAGCTTCGGCCCTTTCGCCCCGAGCAAACTGGGTTGAAATTTTGAAGCCAGCCTCGGCTCCTCGGCTTCATGCGTCCCATCACTACTTCTACCGCTCAATACAATAAGACACATTTATAACTGTCACCAATCTTCATTTTCGCTACATTACAGGTCACACTTTATTAGGTAGCGGTTAGCTGTCGTTTGCTAGCTAGCTGCAGTAACATCAACCAGTGTTAGCAGCTGTTTGAGTTCGAGTCAATGAGAAAAGCTTAAAATGCAATGAATGTAGTGTTCCTTAGCTGGCAAGATGACTGTGTTCATGTAAACCATCTGAAAGGCATTCAATGCACGTAGCTAACGTGGGGTTAATCCAGTCAGTTTGTTGTATGCCTGTAGGGTTCACACACAATAGCTGAATTTGCAGAGCTTCAGTAGCGAGCAAACTGATGGCGCAAACTAAAACAGTATTACAGCACTATTTTGGTGTCCCCCTCAGGAATTGCTCTTGAGGAAAAACCTCAACGTAATCTTAAAAATCAATTTTTTCACTGATCGTATTTGAACATTACTAAATATGCAAGAATCGGAATTCATAATTTGTCATAAACTTTTGAGAGCTTCTGAATAATTACGTGAATAAATGATTTACACCCCCCCTATTGCCTGATAGTTAGAGCGTATGTTTTATTGATAGAACAAGTGAAGCATATCAATCTTTTGCACCACAATCATTAGAAAAAGGACAGCAATTTTTATGGTTGGTCAATAATTATTCAGTATACCTTTTTAACAGTATTACTACCGGTAGTAGTTTGCTAATATAATTTAAATAAAAATTTAGATGCATAAATAGTAAGCAGCGTGGTGTGGATGAATTGTGTTGTGACGTGATAATCACATTCTGGAACTCTGAGTGAGTACTGGAATCACGCATAAAAAAACTCACGCTGGGGAGCCGTTGAGGAATATTTGAAACTCACGTGTGAAAGGTTAAACAGGTTATAGTCCTTGTAAACAAATACAGTACGCAGAAGTAATGGTAACCCTTCAAATTACAGCCCGTTACTTACAGGGTAGTAACTACCTGTAAGTATTTACTACCCTGTAACTACGTAGTAACAAGAATGTAACTACGTGGTAAGAATGGGTAGTTATGTAGGAACAATGTAGGTGTTAAGTGTACTTATATGAACGAAAAACGAAATGACAGGTGATAAAAAAGCAATTTTGAAAGTATATAATTGTCATTCTTATTCGTGCTTATGAATTTACCATTTAAATGTGACTTTACTAATTCTTTTATTGCAAGTTCGCTCGCAGAATTAAGGATTTGAGAGAAAAGAAAGATGATGCGCATTTCTCTGCTTTGCGCAACTTTTCACCGCCAACACACGCTTTGGGCACCGCCAACACACGCTTTCTCGCCAAACCAAAAGCCGCGTTGACATCAATCACAGCACTTATCTGTTGGGTGTCCTACAGCCCCCAATGCTTCTCCTCATAATACACGCCCACATGAACGTTTTTTTCTCCAATATGCCGGATCAAAAGCGCTCCAATATAGGCTATTATTTCGTCGCGTTGAAAACGAGAAGCTGACGAATGAAACGGATAGGCTTAACAAATAAGAGTTTGTCAGATTTTATTGCTGTTCAGGACAATTAAACGCTAACATTAGAAGGCATACTTTAATGTGGATAACCAAAGGTGCCTGGCTCACTATGCAAATCTCCTAAATGTTGTGTTGTTTCCAAATGTAGATACAAATAAGATCAATTAGCTTGTGGTGGAAATACACATTAAAACGAGTATATTTCGTAATAACACCTGATAAAAAGAAAATCAATGTGGTAAATTATCATTTGTTTTCAGTTAATACTTCATAACATACCTTCATGCCATCATCCTGTTGTAGCTTATTCTTTCCTATACCTTGTGAACTTCACCCTTACTTACCATGTACATTCCTTGTAAGTCCATAATCTTTAACTGGTTCTTATACAGTACCAACAACACTTACAGTGTGGTTACATGGAAAGAGGGCTGTAATTTGAAGCGGTGTCTGTTCCCACATAGTGACAGTGTAAGTACTAGGAAAGAGGGCTGTAATTTGAAGCGGTGAGGATTCCCACGTAGTTACAGTGTAGTTACAAGGAAAGAGGGCTGTAATTTGAAGTGGTGTCTGTACCCATGTAGTTACAGTGTAGTTACAATGAAAGAGGGCTTTAATTTGAAGCGGTGTCTGTTCCCACGTAATTACAGTGTAGTTACATTGAAAGAGGGCTGTAATTTGAAGTAGTGTCTGTTCCCACGTAATTACAGTGTAGTTACATTGAATGAGGGCTGTAATTTGAAGTAGTGTCTGTTCCCACGTAAATACACTGTAGTTACATGGAAAGAGGACTGTAATTTGTGCTGTAAAAACGTGTAACACCTCAAACTAATTAATTAATGACAATTTAAAATGAGAGGGTATGTTCAAAATAAAATAAACCTAAGATGGAAATTGATCAAAACGAAATCTAGATATCTGCACCATTTGGACAGATATATAATGACATTTAAAAGACATCTGTCAATTATAAACATTTTATTAAAACAAATAAAAACAATCAAATACTATTACAAACAACTGTACCACCACTGCTATCTGAACCTTCTGTTTTTAAATATATTTATATATGTATTTATTTTATATTGTAAGCAATTCAGAGTTCATCGGTATATCCAAAAGGTTGTTTTGCTGGTCCGGTGTGCTATCCATGTATGCCATTTGAAATTCTGTGTAACCACAGACTCTATCTAGCTTGATATAGAGGGGGAGTCCCAAGGTCTTCCCTCTTAGAAGAGAGCTCGCCCTGTATAGAGAAGTTCAGTGAAAAAAATGTGTTTAGTATACAATTACTGGACTTGTCACTGACAATAACAAAAACAATTGTGAGCATTACATTTTTTATTATTTACCATTGTCTGCTTAAATTTTACTGAAATCATATTTTACACATCCCATTATGATGACACCAGTGTGTGCAAATATTTTAAAGAACACTTATTACATCTTGTTGAATACATAACAGAAAGATCTGTAATTTTCTCATGTTGTGCTGGTCTTACAGAGGGCTGGATTCAAAATCACGCCGAAAATGAAAGAAAACATTTGAAATCACAGGCTGTTTCAATTTGCATGAATTTCATCACAGCAACTCATAATGTGCCTCAAGAGTGTGTATGGCCCCCAGGTGCCTGTATGCGCTCCTGACAACGTCTGGGCATGCTCCTGATGAGACAGGGGAAGGTGTCCTGGGGGATCTCCTCCCAGACCTGAATCTACTTGGTGGCGTCAGATGTACCGATACATAACATCCCAGAGGTTCACAATTGGATTCAGGTCTGGGGCGTGTGAGAGCCAGTCAATGCAATCAATGCCTTCTATCCAGGAACTGCCTACACACTCTGGCCACATGAGGCTCAGGATGATGCCCACTGCACCAGCGTGAGGTTTGACGAATGGTCTGAGGATTTCATCCTGGTACCTAACAGCAGTCAGGGTACAATTGGCTAGCACGTGGAGGTCTGTGCAACCCTCCAAGGATATACCTCCCCAGACCATCACTGACCCACCAAACCAGTCATGCTGGACGATGTTGCAGGCAGCATAATGTTCACCACGGCGTCCCCAGACTCTTTCACGTCTGTCACATGTGCTCAGTGTGAACCTGTTCTCATCTGTGAAGAGAACAGGGCGCCAATGACGGTCCTGCCAATTCTGGTGTTCTCTGACGAACGCCAATCGAGCTACATGGTGCTGGGCTGTGAGCACAGGTCCCACTAGAGGATGTTGGGCCCTCATGCCACCCTCATGGAGTCAGTTTCTGACAGTTTGGTCAGAAACATGCACACCATCAGGCTGCTGTAGGTCAATTTATAGGGCTCTGGCAGTACTCCTCCTGTACCTCCTCGCACAAAGGAGCAGATACCGGTCCTGAGGCTAGGTTGTTGCCCTTCTATGGCTCAGTCCAGCTCTCACGTGAGATTGTTTCACAATTGCTTATGCTTCCTAACTGTACAGATTGATATCCCTGAAGTTTAATTGACACGGTGTTATACTGTGATAATTACATGTTCCCTTATTTTTTGAGCAGTGTAGCTGCAAACTTGGGGAGACAAAACCAATACATAATTCAAGTTAAATTGTTTGCATGGTTTTCCACTTAACTGTACATACCTCTGCTTTAATGGCAGTAAGGGCAATAGTAGTTTTGTCCAACTTGTGCCTCCTGCAGCATTTATGCTCCTCGTATTCTTGAAGTCTTTCGGAAGTTTCTTGTAACTGTGTAATACATCCTCGGGATTTCTTAATACAACACAACAAAATATATGCGTGAGGACATATTATTCATTGGTTAAACATCTACTGTGCATAATGTACCTAATCAATAGCATGTATTTCATTTCCAGTCCTGCAGTGTCCCTGGCAATACATATCAGTTGAGTAGCCCAGGAAAAATACAACTTACTCAACTATTAAATGGCATAATTAGCAGTTCACAATAATCAATTGTTCTACAATGGTAAGGTCAACAAAATATTCCAAGTCTGAATCTTCCTCAGTATTCAAACAGAAATGTTGTGTGTCTTTGTATAATACAAATTAGCTTCACGTTAATTGCCTTGAATAGGTATTTAGAGGAATCTTTCTCTGTTATCTGATATTATATTTTTGGTGTGTGTGTTTGGCGAGAACTTTTATTCACTAATTTTCTTTTGGATTAAATGTTGGACTCAGGGATGATCAGTCTGGTCACTTGGATTTACATATGTTTTTGTGCCTATATCAGTTATCATAAGTGCCCAATAGGTGTAGGTCGTTTAACACGAATCATACAGTAAAATGGCGTGTGTTCCTGGGGCAAACAGAAAGTTAATATGCCCACGACTCAGGGATGACTAGATAGTTGTCATGTGTTCCTGGGCCTAACCAGACTGCTTTGAGAATTCCAGGACTCAGGGACACCACGTCTGGTTGCTTAGACTTACTTATGTGTGTGTAATTACCAGTAGCCCTACGAGCTTGAGTATGTAGATGAACGAGGAATGCCGTAGTAATCTATATTCCAAAGTAATACAATTTATTCCAATCAATTAATAGTAAAGTAAAAGTTACAATACGAAACATAGTTACATACCAACATGATTCAGTGTTCTCCCAACTAGCCTAACAGTCTACTAATTATACCACAAGTATTTCAGACACTATAGCACAAAGTTATGCTAGGAGCTTCTGTTAAAGATAGACTCCAAGAACTAAGTCAAACTTCACTATTTATCCCACCCAGACACCATCCAAAGCTAGACCCTTGGTCTTGCAGGATTCTTCATCCAGTAAACATTTACCTGTAACAAACGATACATAACATGTACAGCATTGAAACCTATTGGAGTGTTCATCCCTTTATGGGACACATTAAAAGACCAAACAAAAGTGCAGTTAATCCAACGGAAGTCATATTTCTACTTTGTTGAATTGTCCATCCTCACACCTGGTTTGTCTGAGCAGATGGCCCCCACCGTGTATGTCCATTCCTTTCAGGAAGCAAATAGGCCCATTGGTGTGAGATAAGGCTGTCCCACTGAGTTGAGACACCAAACAACACAGCACCTTCACAAACCTTCCAAAACACATCTTTCATTTCACTACAATAATAAATGGCTTCAAATAATCACTATCCTTAAATAAAAAAGTTTTTTGCATGATCAGTCATATTTTCAAAATCAGTGCTAAACTTTCACAATTTCTGCCAGGGTATGCAAACTTATGAGCAAAATTGTACGTCCCAAACAAAGGCTGGAAAGTTCTGGAACCCGCCCTGCGCAGCTGCATCACATTGGGACCTCTTCTCGGGAGGCTCCCAGAGACCAGGTTGGGGGAAAGGAGTTGGAGACAATGACGAGTGGGGAATGGACCTGCTGCCCTCACCTTGTCTGTGCCCCAGCGAAACAAGAGCCAAGGTTGGAGAAAGATAGGAAGGACAAGAAGGGTGGAGTGGCTGCCGAAGAGTCGACTCCTGCAGCCCGTATCCCCCAAACGGTCCCCGGGGGGCCACGACATAGACACAACCGTGAATGTTAATAAAATGCCCACGTGGGCTCTAAACACTTGTTCAGTATCTGTTCCCTGTGTCTATCGCTTTTACAGTATATACAGTATCCACAATTATTGGCATCCTGGGTAAATATGAAAAAAAATTTAAAACAATTATTTGCAACCCTAAAAAAATCTTACAAACAAAATCAAATGAATGTAGAATGCAAATTAGATTTTAGGACGTTAGCAGCAGATCCTTTAAGTCCTGTAAGTTGCAAAGTGGGGCCTCCATGGATCAGACCTGTTTGTCCAGCACATCCCACAGATGCTCGACTGGATTGAGATCTGGGGAATTTGGAGGCCAAGTCAACACCTTGAACTCGTTGTTGTGTTCCTCAAACCATTCCTGAACCATTTTTGCTTTGTGGCAGGGCACATTATCCTGCTGAAAGAGACCAATGCCATCAGGGAATACCACTGCCATGAAAGGGTGCACATAGTCTGCAACAATGTTCAGGTAGGTGGTACGTGTCAAAGTAACATCCACATGAATGGGAGGACCCAAGGTGTCCCAGCAGAACATTGCCCAAAACATCACACTGCCTCCGTTGGCTTGCCTTCTTCCCATAGTGCATCCTGGTGCCATGTGTTCTCCAGGTAAGCGATGCACACGCACCTGGCCATCCACGTGATGTAAAAGAAAACATGATTCATCAGACCAGGCCACCTTCTTTCATTGCTCCATGGTCCAGTTTTGATGTTCACGTGCCCATTGTAGGCGCTTTCGGCAGTGGACAGGGGTCAGCATGGGCACCCTGACTGGCCTGTGGCTACACAGCCCCATACGCAACAAACTGCGATGCACTGTGTGTTCTGACACCTTTCTATCAGTACCAGCATTAACTTTTTCAGTAATTTGAGCTACAGTACCTCGTCTGTTGCATCGGACCACACGGGCCAGCCTTCGCTCCCCACATGCATCAATGAGCCTTGGCCGCCCATGACCCCGTCGCCTGTTTACCACTTTTCCTTCTTTGGACCACTTTTGATAGGCACTGACCACTGCAGACCGGGGAACACCCCACAAGGGCTGTAGTTTTGGAGACCCAGTCGTCTATAGCCATCACAATTTGGCCCTTGTCAAAGTCGCTCAGATACTTACGCTTGCCCATTTTTCCTGCTTCTAACACATCAACTTTTAGGACAGAATGTTTTCTTGCTGCCTAATATATCCCACCCACTGACAGGTGCCATGATAATGAGATTATCAGTGTTATTCACTTCACCTGTCAGTGGTCATAAAGTTATGGCTGATCGGTGTATATGTACAATGCATATATATTTTCCATGGTAAATTTGTGTGCATTAAAAAGGGCATGGTGGCATGACCTTTAATTCCCGGTAAAAAAAACTTTATGGATGTATTCACCAAGTGTTATCTAGTCACATCTATCTAATCATAACATTTACATGTTGTTATTTCCAGTTTTCCTGTTCATAGTGAGTACTGAAGATGCTAACCATGCAGATGTCTTGGCCCATGTTTGTCCTGGAATACGTATCCCCGCTGTTTCCTTGCCCCCCATGGACGTTAAGAAACTTGGCACTGAATATCTACAATCTCAATCCCCAATGTGTATGTACAGCCAGCTGCAGCTTAGAAATATTATGGAGAATGTTTCTTTCGTAGAGCATCCATCTTGCATACAAATAATAAAATAATGTGTGCGCAAAATCTAGAAGCAGCATTGAAAATGTGACTTACCAAAAGGCTGAAACGAGAATATGACTAACTGGCCTAAAAACACACACTAAAAAGTTTTCTGTAATGACAATAGTTTAAATCATTTGTGAGGAAACTTCACCGGTGATTAATGTGGTTTAGTGGTTTGTTATTATTCATCTTGGAATGATGTGCACGCTCACACCCTCACACAGACACACTAACAAACACACACACAATGTCCCTAGCCCTAAAAAACACACAAGACCCCTCAGAAAGAAAGTGAGCAGTGGCTCAAGAATGTGAGCGGGCTTTGTGGCGAGGGCCAGCAAATCACGGGGGGTAGAGCCATGGTACAGCCCCGCCTCTTGCTCCTTAACCCAGATCCCTACCAGTATGGTTATGTAATTCAATAAACACTCCCAACTTTGTTAGTGAGGTCCAGCTGTACAGGACATAGCAAACTCATCGTTTTCATGTGGTTCATTACCAGATAATTATGTGTATGATAGATTGAAAATTCAAGTAAACTCATATTTTGGTTGTGTTTATTTTACTCATTTTGGTTGGATGTGTTCTCAGGCTAGTAGTTGACAACGTTCATGTGTTTTCAGGCTAGTAGTTGACAACATTCCACATCTGGAACCCAGCGTCCCAACATAAATAGGATCCAAACAGTGGTCATTACAGACAAAACCTGAACCCTTCCAGATTGGCAAAATTAAATAATCAATCAAATAGTCATGATTGCGTAGTTTAATGGATCGCAAATACCCAAGCAAATTTCCTTTCCTATGAAAGCCCAGCTATATTAATTTACCTAAGCAAATTTGCAACTAATACTGCAATTATTAAGCAGAGTGGCAAATGTAGCTGTCTGACATAGATATGACTAGTAAATAATCACTACACTACAAACCTTTTGTCTACAATCTAGAGAATTAATTATTCTCTCTCCCATCTCCTCTCTCTCTCTCCCTCTGTCATCCCTTCTCTACCCCTCTGTCTCCTGCCCGACACACTTTCCATTTTTGCACCCCCTCCTTCCCTCCCCTCGTTCTTCCAGTTTCCACTCACTGGCCCAGACAGTCTTAGCCTTGACTCTAGGCCACCCTATGTTCTCACTGTCCAACTATTTAACTAACCACAGTTGAAATAGCTTTCATTTCACCTCACCACTCAGCCCCAGCCTCCACACTGCTGCCTGCACAGGGGTATTTTCAAGGAACCTGGTTGTGGGGCGAGAGCCCAAAGAGCTAGACAGGCGGACACACACAAACACACACACACACTGCACATGATATGCACAGTCACACCGCCCAACCTAAGCAGAACTGAGCAGAAAGACAGACAGACATGGCAGGCATGCCCCTGTACCCAAGGATACATACATCAGTTAGACAAGATTCCCTCAGGGGTAATAAGGTTATTTACGGCCCTTTAAAAACTGCTCTCCAACTCATTTCTCTACCTACAGGTAAGACATATTGGATAACCATCAATCAGTGGCTGGATGGGTCTCATGTTTTGGTTTCAGAGTTTTTTTGTGTTTGCAGAAACATCGCTTTGTGAGAAATTATTGCGGAGTAAATCTGTAATTCAAGGTAATTATACAGTAAAGTATTAGTTACCCGCTAACTGTACATACAAGTTTTAAAATATTTTTCCTATGTATCTCCTGAATGCAGAAGCGGTATTTTCACTGCCTCACAGTATATTCTTCGACAAGGTTCCACAACCAGGTGAACAAGGACAGGGATGACCAGGTGGACTGTACTAGATCAGAAATCAACCAGGAGCACTTTGGACAGGGACAGCTATGAGTCGTCAGGCCAGGAGGTCCTAAGGCATGATCTAAGGGCTCATGTCCTCCTATGGTTAATTAAACAGGACACCAGAAAACATTGACCCAAAAGGATATCTCAGCATATGATTCAGACTGACCATTGTCCCCAGTCACAAACTAATGCAACGTAAACAACTAGAACTTAGACAATACTGTAAAAACTAAAAAAACTAAACACTGAGAAGGGTTGGGTGCGAAGACACTGTGACCCCATCCAATTATAACCCCAGACAAGGCCAACCAGGCATGAAGTAACTCCACCCACTTTGCCAAGCACCAGACCAAAAGGACACCAACCAATCACAACCGCCCTGAGTACACTACAGTATAAAAGACTGAAAAACACCTGAGACTGAAAAACAAGTTCCTGTTGAACATTTTGTTTGGTATAGAGAAAAAGAGAAAAGGTTGAGCAATTTTAGCGGAGAGAATCATTCTCAAAATCAGGGACGTTGCTAGGCCTCTTTTAGGGGGGCTTTCATTCAATAATATATATTGACTGATATTTTAAATCAATATATCAGTCAATATATTTTCTCAGTGATTTCTTTTTTTCGTCAGAAGTTCCATCGCATCTTAAACTTCTTACAAATTGTATAGAAAGGGTATAGAATCGTGTTCATTTGGCAGCATGTTGGGTAGAGTGTGGTACTTTGAACGTAACTCGCTCATCTGAAGCGCCCGCTCTTCTGTAAATAGTAGCTAACGTCTCCCTACCATAGGCCACCTCCAGTATCGGCCATTACCGATGGTCCGAGAGGTAAATCCTCTCAAATTCAAAATGTAAATGCACTGAAAAGCAAGGGTACGTTTTTCTAATCAATATACCCTTTCGGCTAGCCCACTAAATTTTTTTTATAGAAATGTATGGAGGTTAAAACATTTTTTGAGGTTTTAAAAATGTAATGTATGGAAATTGTTTTAGACAAGTTGCAATTCGTGAAATTCGACATGCACGACAGACCAGACGTCATGTAATATCAAAGTGATCAGTCTTTTTTTCTTTCCTGGAAGGCAAGAAAGCTAGCTACAACTTTCTAGTAGACACTTCATTGATGACTTGATCAAATGATTACTCAGTACAAGATGAAGTTTTACAAAATTACTGTTGGATATGCCAATAATAGGGGGTTCTACGAGATTAGTTAAGTTCAATTCTTCAATTTCAACAGAACACAGTAGCAAAACTGTGCGTGTTTCACAGATTTATGATTGTTTGGGTTTGAAGTTAACGTATTTCAACATATTCTGTTCAGAGGAAGGGAGATCCGGTTATTAAATGTTTCTTTTTGCTGGACCGCGTAAGCAGAGCCGGTCAAGAAGAGCGAATGTCACTGACCGACCGACCGATCCTTGTTAAATAGCGTAGTGGTTAGAGATGCGGACCTGTGAACAGTAGGTCCCGCATTCGAATCTTGTCACATTAAAAGCAAATTTAGCATTAGTATTTGTTCCGGATTGACAAAAACTTTGCTGGCTACACACCTCAGTAGCTACGTTATAGTCTAAAATAAAACGGTTTATGGTTATATTGCGGCTATTTCTGGTGGATGTTCGAAGTATGCATCCATGCATGCTTTTTAGATCAGGATTGACAAAATCTTCGCTGGCTACAATCTTCAGTAGCTACGTAATAGTAAGCCTAAACTAAAACTGTTTACGGTTATACAGTATTGCGACTATTTCTGGTGGATTTTCGAAGTACGCATCCGTGCTTGCTTTTTGGGGTAATATAGGTTTTATCAAAACCCCTTGGGCAGTAAAACAGTAAGGGTTTCCCCGATTCTCTCATCTTTTCACTTGACAAAAAAGTCAGTTATCATCACCTATATTGATAGTTATTGTATCAATGTCATTCACGAATGATAGAAAAACAAATGTTTTTGTGCCATGAAATGAAATAGCACTGGCAGGGAAAAGTTAATCTTCAGTCTCGCTAGCAAGGTCATAACTGGCTCTCTTTTTGGGACTCTCCCAGAAATAGGGCCAGGCCTGATCTGCTGAAGAGCGACGGACTCCATCCTAGCTGGAGTGGTGCTCTTCTTTTATCTAGGAACATTGACAGGAGTCTCACTCCTATTGTCTCACCATGAAATAGGGTGCAGTTCAGGCCGCAGGCTGTTAGCCAGCCTGCTAGCATAGTGGAGTCTGTCGATAGCATAGCCAGAGTAGTCAGTACAGTTTTACCTATTGCCACTGTGACTCGTTCCAGGCTGAGAAAAGTTAAACAAGGTAGTGCTAATAATAGCAACCTTATTAAGATAAAGCCTTCCTCCACTTCGGTCACAAATAAAAATGACTGTAT
>JACXGI010010817.1:8895-21446 GCA_016801175.1 Esox masquinongy
CCCCCCCCCCCCCCAGCCCGTCCCACCTTACAGTGGAGCATTGTGATCTCCCCGGGACCTGGGAAAAACAGTCCCCGTTCTGTCTGGTGCTACCGCGCCCTGTGTTTGTGGTACACTCAGATCTACCACAGGTCTACACATGTCCAGTTTGCCAAAGGGTCCATGTATGGTACTGGAGACCCTCAAGACCACATCCGTGAATAAGGAGTGAGGAGGACTTTGAACTGGTTATAAGCCCCCCCCCCAACACACACCCCACCCCTGGATAGTCGTCAAGACATATTTTGATATCAGTGAAAGCACATTAAAAATTCCCATCGAAAAATCTGGAAGTCGGGCCTGCGGGCATTCTTTAAAAAACGCCTCACAAATCTTAGGCGTTGATTTCCACCTTCAGCCGTCTTGTTTTATTTGACGGGGGAGTCGGCTGCAGAAGTGCAAATTGGTTGTG
This sequence comes from Esox masquinongy, assembly GCA_016801175.1. Lineage (NCBI taxonomy): Eukaryota > Metazoa > Chordata > Actinopteri > Esociformes > Esocidae > Esox > Esox masquinongy. Next base: position 9,347 of record JACXGI010010817.1, read on the forward strand.
AGAAAGGCTTGATTGGTATGCACACTTCGGGCAGGATACGTATCACCTCCAGTCAGTCACACGCATCAGCATTTCCCATCCAGGAACCCTGCCAGCCAAGCTCCAGCCCCGCATATTCAGACAATGAGGACAGTCTGCATTTAGGCAGGCCTGGTATGAATTGGCTAAAGCATAACGGTATCTCCCTGTGTCCCTCAGTCCCTGTGTTGTACTGGAAGAATGACATACTTACAACAGTGATACAATTTTTATTTAGTCCACTTTCGGCATTTCCCCAGAGTTGAGTCAAGGTGTCACAACAATACCCGCTGACTTTATTATAAGCTAAGTATTTTGTTTCCTCTCCTCCGTGTGCCCACTGCCGTAAGTCCTCACACAGGCTCTGCTGTTAAACTACTCCCCAGACAGAGGCCGGGGCATGCTTCCTCTGTCCCAGTCCCCCCGATCAACCGCCGGATCTCACAGCACCTCTTTGTTACCCGTCTAATTAGCCGGTCCGGCTGTGGACCTGGAGAGTGACTGCGTGGGGGCCGGGGGGTTTACTTAATAGCTCTATTGGCCTAATTGAAACGTCCCATTCTCACCACAGCAGTTGCCCCCCCCCCACCCCCCCACCACCACCCCCCCACCCCCCAACAACAACAGATGCGCGGCTTTACTGGATTTCACAGCGTCATTGCATTCCGCTCACCTGTCAGCCCGTTACTTAGCAGCGTCCGCCCGTCATTAACGCCTGTCATGGCCCTGGGACGGCCTGGAGAGGAGGGACGACTGGCCTTTTTAAAACTGCGGATCGCCACGCCACATGTGTCCCCGCGCTACTGACAAACTATGAGCAAGTGGTGACTGAGTCCGGACACCCATCCACCCACTTGGCCTGCATCTATCCCCCCCGCTCCCCCTCCCTCAGTGCCCCCTCGGCCCTCCTATCAGCCCCAGCTGTGCTACGGGGGCCCGGCCAGGACAAACAGAGCCACTCCCAGCAGGGTGCTGTGCTGGTCCTGATCTACCATGTCAACACTCAAGTGTTCTCACCCCAACTGAGACACATTCCACTGGCTCCAGACCCAGGCCCAGCCCTTAGTCTCAGCCCCCCATCCCAGTTCTAACCCTAGCCCCCAGGCCTAGCCCTTAGCCCCCAGGCCTAGCCCTTAGTCTCAGCCCCGATCTCAGTTCTAGCCTTAGCCCCCAGGCCTAGCCCTTCATCTCAGCCCCCATCTCAGTTCTAGCCTTAGCCACGAGGCCTAGCCCTTAATCTCAGCCCCCCCTTCCCAGTTCTAGCCTTAGCGCCCAGGCCTAGCCCTTCATCTCAGCTCCCATCTCAGTTCTAGCCTTAGCCCCCAGGCCTAGCCCTTAATCTCAGCCCCCAATCCCAGTTCTAGCCTTTGCCCCCAGGCCTAGCACTTCATCTCAGCTCCAATCTCAGTTCTAGCCTTAGCCCCCAGGCCTAACCCTTCATCTCAGCTCCCATCCCAGTTCTAGCCTTAGCCCCCAGGCCTAGCCCTTAGTTTCAGCCTCCCACCCCAGCTCTAGCCCTAGCCCTCAGGCTTAGCCCTAGACCCTAGGCCCAGCCCTCAGGCCCGGTCCTAGTACTCATCCTGTCTACACACTCTGCTGTATACCCAGTAACAAGCTGTAATCAGGTCCAGTTCTCCCACCCCCACCTCTCCCCACCCCCCTCCACTCCACCTCCACTCTGTGTAGGTAGGGTGAGAGATGGGGCTAACTAGCCCGCTCAGTAATTGTAGCTGTGAGACTGCCGGTTCTGCACCTCCAAACAGCAGGCTTTTGTCAGAGAGAGAGGCCAGAGTTACGACGTGGCGACAGGCCTAAAGAGCACGTTTTATAACATCTCACCAAACACTTCCTGCGAAAACAAGATTGTTAAGCGTTGAATTTATGGCCCGATTACACCTCTGGATCAATGCCTCCCTTTCTCCGGGTGCTGCAGGAGCACAAGCTGGATCCTAATTTTGTTATTTCTCCCTAAAACTTTGTAGTCAACATTAAAACTGAAAATTACTACTTAACGGTTTCCTCTTCCAGGTGGAGAAATTAGAATATTAATTCAGTCATAGATGACTGGCAGTATTGTACACTCATGTTTCTAATGCAACTTCTTCCTACACACTGATAAAGATTTTGAACGGAACGGCCAAGGATGACATATTTTCATATACTATGTATAATTGCATGAGTCAGACTGTTCCACTAACTCCTCTTCAAGAAAGCCCATTAAGAAGAACTTCAAAATAACAGGCCTATCAGATTCAACCTTTAACGACGGCAGCGATAGCACATCCCAGGCAGAGCAGTATCCTTGCTAATTACGCCATAAATACCTTGAGCAAAACAGTCTGACAGCCTGTATCCATATCAGAGTACCCTGCCACCTTTTAACGTTGTTTCCTAATGGTTGCCCCGGGAGATCTATTTAACAGGAACTTCCCCGAGTAACTCTGACCGTGTCATCACCACAACGGCATGTCCAAGAGATAAATACCAATCCCGAGCGTGTGTTCACTCAGCGCTGGTGTGCTTTCCCTCTAGCTACGGTGGTAGCTTCTGCCGAATCCTCCACTCCTGTCATGAATGGGCGTTCCGTACAGAAGCTGGACTTACAGACAGGTGTCATGTCCGCACATTGTGGTCCCAATATCATCATCAAAACCCACCCTGATGGACCCCCCAGGTTCCGATGTCTGTTGGTCTGGAGGGAGGTTGGAGGACCCAGCCATTTGGTGCGAGGGAGCCACAGGGACCAGTCAGGGTAAACTGTTAGGCTAGAAAAGCAATTTGGAAGTAATGCAATACACTGATGGCGATGCACTTAAAGACTAATTACAGCATGGTGATTGGCTGGCTGTCATGCGTGCTTAGGTCACGGGGCTCTAACCCAAATGTTAGCTTGACCTAAACTTGACGCTGAGGGCCCGCATGTCGGCACAATCGCATAGCTGTCTGACTCGAGCGTTCCTTTTTTTCCCTTCCATCGGTTCCCTCCCGCCCAGGACCATATGTATGTGCTCTTGTACATAAGAGAGGCTAACTGTCTGAGCACTGACCAACAGTGGGGTTACTGAGCAAAACCATTATAAAATGGCAAACCCCCGACATGTAACCCTCCAAATACAATTAAAAACTCCTGCACACTCAGAGCTACCCACTCAGATAAAAAAAAACCTAGACCCAGGGCTGGACTGGTGTGTACACGGATCCACATGAATGGCTGTACATACAAGCTGAGGTGGACTTGAAGCCCCTCTTTGTTTCGCTGCCATAATGTAATAAAAATCTTCCTTACGCCAACACAGTCTCTGGTTGTGCTGCAAAGCACTCTGGGTTTTCACCACAGGTCTCAGGGGAGGGAATGTGATCTTGCTGCAAACGGCTCCCACAGTGACGCCCCCCCCACACACACACACGCTGAGGAGGAGAAAAAACACATTCAAAGCACCTGTGTGAATAAACATATCAGAATCCATTAAGCCTAATTTCATTTTTCTGTTGCCTCACCCCTGACCCTGAACCCGGTCACAGGCCTGCAGAAAGCACTGGCCAATGGGAGGCCTTGTAGAAGGTGGTCGGCCATGGAGTGGAGAAAATCAAATATCCTAAAGCTTTTAGGATTACGACAGAAACAACCACTGTGACGAAATATATTTGGTGATTAGCATAATTTATTTGAACTGTAGGCCCAAAAACGTTACATTTCCTTCTTTGTCTTTATCTGTGTGTTTGACACAGTTTGTATGTTGGTGTGTGTGTGCGTGTGTGTGTGTGTGTGTGTGTGTGTTGTTGGGGGGGTTCCTCCCTCAAGCAATGGAGAAAAAAGCACTGTATTATGAAAACAAGGGAGCCGAGATGCATCAAAAATAATAAGGATACAGGCAAACAAATCTAGCCAGCAAACAGGAAAGCAAAGCCCCAGGATCACAATAGTGTATTCGCGGAGTTAAATTAACATCACCGTGTTCGTTTCATGTTCTCACCAGGGTCGGTGGTAATGTGTACAAACGCAACGCGCCCCGGGTGATTGGCACCCAAAAACCGCCGTTGTGGCACTGCGCGGCTCGTTTCCCCTGACAGCGCTTTGTTTCTAGTCCGCGGGCAAGCAGGGGAGATCCGACTACATGTCCTGGCCTTGGTGAAGGGGCCGCGAAGGATAGGCTCTACGCCGTTTGTTAATAATGATGTACCTCGCAGATTCTGCTGTCTACACACGCATTCTAAATGTATTTCTCTATGACAGCTCTGCGCTGCGAACTAAAAGGCCATTTAAAGCTGTCAAGAGCTGACAGCCATTACCCTTGCATTTACATTGCTCTTAGTGCGCATTGTCAGAGAGGCTCGCGCCATTCCCGCGCTCTACCTGGCTTTGGCGCGTGGTGGAACAACTGCCTTTAATTAACTACACCTCTCTCTGTCGGATGAAACAAAAAGCAAGTCTATTTTCGGACTGATGTATTCTGATGTCTCTGTGTCTCTCCGTGTGCTTTTACACTCCCGTTTCCCCTCTCTCTCGCTCTGTCTTTCTCTCTCCCTCCCTCTCATTTTCTCTCTGTTTGTTTGTCGGCTCGGCTCTTGAGTCTCACCACCCACTCCCGGCACGGAGCGTTTGATTCCTGCAGTCGTTAAATGAGACTTAAATTAATACAGACAATAAGGAAAGTTTTCCCCCCAGAATATTTTTCATTATTTTGATTGTTATTCAAAACTATGGATGCGAAAAAAATCTCTCTCTTTTGAGACTCTCTTCATTAAGAAAGAAGGAAAATAATAATGTTCACCCAAACCTGGGATGCAGTCATGGTGGTTTTAGATCAAGTGCTGTCTCTGGAGCCCTCTAAAATACTTTGATTAGCAATAGGAAGTTATTAAAGTGTTGAATATTATATCAATGCTGCTTCAGCCTTTCTGGCCTGATGAGATGAATGTCAAGAGTGTTTATAGGCCTATGCGCTACTGAATTGCCATGGCAATAGTCTAAAGTCTCTGTTGATCTGCCTTTTGGGTACTGTCTCTTACATCCACAGTCATGAAATGTGACCCATAATCACACCTATGTTTGTTTATATGTTGTGTGTGTGTTTGTCTGTGTGTGTGTGTGTGTGTGTGTGTGTGTGTTAGTGCATTAGGCAGTGTCATGAGGCTGATTGTACATTGTGTTATCTTAAGTCATCATCAACAGGAAACACAAGAGGAAGTTTGCCCTCTTTCTTTTTTGTCAGAGCATGCAGAGAAGTGATCCTCCTACCTGTTCAGATTGACCTCCACCCCAACTGCTGTCTGGACTTCACATACAAGGAAACTGAAAGGAAAGGAAAAGGATTTTTGTCAGTTTGCCATTTTATTTAACTATGGACATGATATAATTGAAGAGGAAGGAGACAAAGTTGTCAAGCTGATGTTGTTTGTGGATGTTATGCTGCCACTATTACCAACATAGTTTATAATGGGACAGAGGTCTTGATGTGCTTGAAAACTATACATTTAAAACTGTTGAGTGTGTGTGCGTGTGTGTGTGTGTAAGATTGGTCACAGATTCAGATATTTGTGTTGAATGTGTTTTGGGAACACATTTTTCTACACATTTTTCTAGTGTATAAATCTCCCAACCGTAACACAAACTTGATTAGTTATATTTGACGGAGCGGATTTTGCTAAATTCCAGTCTTGTGTAAACATTTACACACAACGAGAGAAAACAACATGTTGGCACCCGACCACGGGCACTTAAAACAAACTGCAGTGAAAATAAACCAGACTGGTGAGTGTTGCCTTCACGTAGCCCAGCGTGACTGCAGCCCTCTCAGCCAGCCAGGCAACTCTGTGGCGGCTGCCTGGAGGAACAAATAAACAGGGACCATTAGAAAGGGGGCGATAAGAGGTTAGATGGGGGCAAGCCTTCGTTGGGCGGTGTACAAAAGCGCCAAGGCGGAGCCCCGGCACCCTCCCAGAGTCCCTGACGCCTCGTACACCGGCCCAGACGTGGCCTGCCACAACGTGGCTCCTGTCCAGAAACGTTTGCTTCGAGCTGTCCCCTGTCTCCCTCGCTCGAGCTGAGGAACAGAGAAGAGGAGGGGCACACTGGCCCTCCTTTGATTTCGGTGACGGACGAGAGTAGCTCGAGGGGAGAATGAAAGGGGGATATAACAACCCAAGCTGCCCACAATTAAGACTTCATGCCATCTGGATAAGTGTCGCTCCACAGTGAACATTCTTGTCATGGATCCAGAGGGGTCACGGCAACACTTTACCCCGCCTTAGAGCAGCCTGGCTGGGATCCACGAAAGCAGCCCCTGGGTGGCGGCTTGGAGGACCCGTGATGGAGATGACAAATGAAAACCCATGCTGAAGTCAGCTGGGCAGATGTTATTGGACCTCGCTGACTTGGAGTGGAGTCTCTCGCCCTTCGCCAAAGTCACCTTCCTCTTAGTTTCACAGAAACGCCGGAGGATGTAAGTTCTAACCTGGCTGCTTTGGAGAGGGAGGGAGCAGCCTTGTAGGAAATAGTTGTACTAGAGCCACTTCAGACTGCTTCCTCCTTTATAAATATCTAATATGCTATCATTTAAGTAGGGATACAGACGCTAAACGTAATATTGTGGCTGAGTAAAGAAACTACAAAGTAGTTTCTGGACAGAGTTTGGTGGAGTTGGGAAGAGGCTGGTGGACATGTAATCTCTTGGGAGGTGTGGCGTGAAGACACAAGAAGTGACGCAGGGTCCGATAGGACGCCGGGCTGCCAGGGAGGCGATGCCCTTAAGACCTGGTCCCACCACTTTCAGTATTCCCATGTTCAGCACATATCTCTACAGATATATCCTTGCCACTCCGGCCTACTCCTCACCTATCCCATTCATGTCAACCAACTGCTCCTCAGGACCTTACATCAATTCAACACTCTCTCGCTACTACTCAATTTCTCTCTCTCTCTCTCTCTCTCTCTCTCTTAAATCTATGACTGTAATGTTTCAGAAAGATTTTTCTCTGTGTCTCTCACTCTTGCCTCTGGCCAGTGGTGTCTGTGGCTGGGGGCCCTTGGCTGTTGCCCCCCCCCCCACCCCGGGGGACCTTGGTCTTTGGGAGCAGCAGCTGTTTCCAGATAACTGTATTATTCTGCTGCAGGTTCCTGGGGGACTCCCGGCAGCATCGTTAATCAAAGCCCCTCACAGTTTACTGCTGCATCCTCCCACCGTCATCCATCATAAAAGGGCCCAGTGTGTGCTTTGAGTTCAGAAAAAAATAAATTGAGACACTACAAGAAAAAAGCAATTAAGGGAGGTCTTTGGCCTATCATTCACAGGCTAATGTATCAAGCCCGCAACGCTTATTTATTTATTTTTCCTTACAGCCGGGATGAACGGTGGAGAGGCAGGGACTGGAGGTGTGGAGGCTGATGTGTGAGCGTTGTGTTGCGGGGCCTGATGTTTCTCGTATTTTTCTAAAACCCTCTCTTCCTCTCGGGGAAAATAAATGAGCATGGAGCCTGCAGCCCGGAGCATGGCCCATCTGTCATTGGTGTAATGCTGAGGCACGCGGCGGGCTGTGTTCACCGGTCAGGCTCGGAGACGGGGGAAGAGGAACGCAGGGTATCCTGCCTGACGAGGATGGTGATGATGCTGCCACTGCACTTTTGGGGAGAAGTTGGCCGTCCTGTTAAGCATGAGCCGGTCCGGGTTCAGCTATTCCCCAGCCAAAACGGACCAACTTTTTACTGTGTAGAAGTTCTCACTCCAACAGAGCTGACTGGACATCCCGGAGTCCCAGCCAGGACCAATAACCTGCACCTTTACTCACGTTGTTTGATCTAAAACAGATGTTTGGCTCTGAGAATTGTACCAGGTGCCTAGTGAAATGGAGGACGTTAAACCAGTATTATTTAATCTTTTAAAAGCTCTCTCCAGACTGCTGGTTCCCTGCTTACATTGCTATTAGACCGAACATTAGGACGTCAGGTCTGTTCCTATGGAGACCAGGGGGGGTCACCATTCCCTTTCTCTCCCGGGCCGCGGCGGTGCACAGGAGGTGGGGTCAGGAGGGCGCAGGAACACAGAGCGGGGTCGTGTCGTTGTTGATGTGGTGTTATTTTGACTGCACTGCCGGTAATGTGTTCTGACTGCGTTCCACAGCTGAGCTGAAAGGAAAAGGGAATGGATAATACTGTATTGGAAACCGCATTAAAGGTCTGTTTCGCGGGTGGAGAGAAGTGGGTGGTATGGTATAATTATCAGGCCCCATTAAACCAGGGTTGAAAAGGTTATAGTGCAATTGTATCAAATTGACCACATTTGTGGTACTTGGGCAATTCAAATCCAGATTGTTCATGGAGGCAATCTAAAGTGCATAATTTTTAAAGGTCAGAGGGTCATCTTGTCCAAAGATATTTAACTGTACTCAGTAAGAACTTTGCATAATATTTATGCTTTTATGAGTCAATGCCTGTGTCAATAAGATTTGAACTTAATGTGTTATAATATGATAAGCATACAATTAAAATATTGTTGTTTTCCCAAAATATTATATGTCCACATATTAAGACATAGATTTCCTCTGCTTGTCCTGCTTTGCTAGGTTCTACAGTGTTGGGCATCTCTGTGTAGCACAACCTAACAGAATATGGTTTACTGTGAAGATAGCAAAAACCTCTTTTTGATGTTCCCACGGGGCCCTGAGTGATGAAGTAGTCCAAGATGTGACAGAAATCCACGCTTAAACTTGTAACATCAACATTACCAAGCACAAATCCTGTTCAGGAACACACCATCAGGTCTAACTTGAGTATCTGTATCTGTTCAGGAACACACCATCAGGTCTAACTTGAGTATCTGTATCAGTTTAGGAACACACCATCAGGTCTAACTTGAGTATCTGTATCAGTTCAGGAATACACCATCAGGTCTAACTTGAGTATCTGTAACTGTTCAGGAACACACCATCAGGTCTAACTTGAGTATCTGTTCAGGAACACACCATCAGGTCTAACTTGAGTATCTGTATCAGTTTAGGAACACACCATCAGGTCTAACTTGAGTATCTGTTCAGGAACACAGCATCAGGTCTTAATTGAGTATCTGTTCAGGAACACACCATCAGGTCTAACTTGAATGTCTGTTCAGGAACACACCATCAGGTCTAACTTGAGTGTCTTGCCTAACTGTACACATGCATCACATCACTTCTTCCATTGACTTGTGAACCCCTGGTCTGGTCTGTCAAGTCTGCTTTTCAAGCGTTCGCTGAAGCCTTACAATGTTGTGCCTCTGGGTTTGAAAACTCTGAAAGCAAGCTGACCTCTTGAGACAAATTGCTAATGGGTTTGCTAGAGGCAGCAATAAAAACAGACTTAATTTAGTGTTAGCCTGGAGCAACTGGCTCTGGTTTATTTTTCTATGCCAGTTGCCTAGACCTGCTTACCTGCATATTTTTGGTCCAATTGGCCACTGTGCTGATAAAATCAAATTCAGTTTTATTTAATTTGACAAGTGTTTTGTTAACTTGTGAACTAACTGTGAAAATTTTTTACTTACAAGTCCTTTTACAGAAAAAAATGCCAATCTAGAAGTTCTGATGTCGTTGATACACCAACTCATCCTTCGACAAGGAAACTGTTCAGTTTGTGTATTTAGGGTTAGGGTTAGGGGTTAGGGGAGGGACACTGAAAGGGAATGTGTGGTGGAACAATTATTATTCAAGTGTTTAACTGATATTCGTGTGTAAGTCTATGAACACGAACAGTATCTAACGCCACGATTGAAAACAAGGACAGGAGTAATGCAATCAACCAATATCAGTGAATGACTGGATGGTCATAGTGGCTCTGGATCAACTAGACAAACAGATGTCATTTTACTTCACACTGTAAATGAGTTTTCATATTAAACAAGACATAAGGCACCATGACAGCTCAGACACTAACAAGACATGAAGATTGTGTTACAAGACGGAGCATAAACAATGAAAGGACTCAAGGGGCTCAGAGCGCTACATTAGAATCATACAGACCAGTCCTTACAGAAGAACAGGACCAAGAAGCACCTTTTGGTTAGCTCCGGATGTATATTTGATTAGCTCCAGATGTTTTTTGCTTAGATCTGGATGTTTTTTGCTTAGCTCTGGATGTTTTTTGCTTAGCTATGGATATATCTTGGTAAGCTACAGATATTTTTTGGTTAGCTCTGAGTATTTTTTGGTTACATTCTCCGAATGTTTTGCGAGATGACATTACCGCAGCTGGGACGATGTTATGAAATGCAAAGAACCTTAATCGTTTTCACAGCGCTGAATCGTTTTCATGGCGTGCACTTGGTTTCAACTGCCCAGGGATGTTTGACATTTCATCGGAGCCCTGCCCATGAAGATCTACCTGAGTTCTGCAAGTCTGTAGCTGACCGTTCACCCGGAACAAACACAAATGACCACAGAGATCATTCAACCATTTCAATAAAAAACCAAACAGACTCAAAGTCCCAGTCCCCGCCAGTATCAGGCAGAGACCCAACATGGACACAATCATGTTCTCCCAACGCGCTTTCCAAAGGTCAAGTCTTCTGGGTAGAAGACAAGAAACAGGAGAGGTCTGACGAGTCACTAGTCCTTTGTGTCCTGCCATGTTGGAAGCTATCGGAGGTGACAGAGCGCACGTGGAGTCTGGGCCGCGGTGCACGCGTGTCCCTGTGAGTTTCTATCTCAGTCTGTGATGGTTTAGAGGGTAGAGCTGTAGGTTTCCGTGCCACCAGCTGTCACGACGATGTTCACTCACACTACTTTTTGCTGTTAGCCAGGAGTGCGTTCGCGGTGAACGCTACATGTCGACACGTTCTGAAACTATATCCCATTGCACAATGGTTCAACAAATACAGCCCTAGGTGTCCTTCCTGCTAACTGGCATGATAGTGACATCGCACTACTTTGTGAGGTGCCTATTTAGCATTTTTTCTCATTGAATAAATCCCCTTGAATATGAATAGAAGCTTGAAGCGCCGATATCAGGATGTAGCTGATGTAGCTGAGTGGATGTGTCACTACTGCAAAGTGATGTAGAAGGTTGTTGGCGGGTTCACTGGAAGGACACACAGTGTATTAACATGAATGTATCGTGGGTCTGTTCAAACAGGAAATCTCTTTACCCTTGTTTTGACAAACTTTTAATGGCCTCCTTTTGCCTCAATTTGCATCAGCATGTCTGGCTATGCACAGTACTGTAGCAACACTGTCACCCGGTCAGGATGATGGAGGTGGAGAGAAAATTAAAACCAGGTCTCTCCTCATAATACGGATACAATTACTGGAGATTATGGAGAAAATGGTTTCCACATGGGCCCAATGAGGAGTCAGTACTCTCCCTCCCAGAGTGCATCTAGGTGCTTTCCTCTGGACCACAGCCACTAACAGAAAGACAGAGAGAGATAAGGACACACACGGAGAAAGAGATGGAAAGAGAAAAACAGAGAGAGGAAGACAGAAAGAGAGTGACAGAGAGACAAGGACGGGAAGAGAGAAAGAAAGGGGCAAGGAGAGAGAGAAAGAGACCGAGAGAGAAATAAACTGACAAAAAGAACAAGAGAGGACAGAGAGAGAGAGCGAGAGAGAGAGAGAGAGAGAGAGAAAGAAAAGCGGTTTGGGGGGGGTCGATAACAACGTAACGAGGCGAAACGACACTAAGAGAAATGAAGGCTGGTGGATAATTGTATTCTGGCCCAGGTCTTCCTTCTGTCTCATTTCCTGGTCTGTTTTTACATGGTGTCAGACCAGGAGGGATCTGTCATGAACTGGCATGCTGCTGTCGCTGCGCACGAGACATTCATCTGCTGCGGAGCAGTGAAAGAGCTGCCATTGAAAAATGCACGCTTGTTACTGTGCTCCAGGGGAGGGACGGGGAGGGGTTGGAATCACAAAAGTAAATCTTCTGAATCCTGAGTGTGTGAGTCGCCCTGTCCACGGTTATTGGTCGGTGAACATTTTATGCATTTTGAATGTCAGAAATCTGCCGGGGAATACTGGAGTGCGAGGCATAATGCCAGACCAGAGGTGGGTGAAATAACTCGGGTGATCCTCTCTCTCTCTCTGCACCGCATGGTTTTCCAGATATGTCATC
>JACXGI010010818.1:0-26602 GCA_016801175.1 Esox masquinongy
GCTTTAAACTTCTCCACAACAGTATCTCGGACCTGCCTGGTGTGTTCCTTGTTCTTCATGATGCTCTCTGCGCTTTAAATGGACCTCTGAGACTATCACAGAGCAGGTGCATTTATACGGAGACTTGATTACACACAGGTGGATTCTATTTATCATCATTAGTCATTTAGGTCAACATTGGATCATTCAGAGATCCTCATTGAACTTCTGGAGAGAGTTTGCTGCACTGAAAGTAAAGGGGCTGAATAATTTTGCACGCCCAATTTTTCAGTTTTTTATTTGTTAAAAAAGTTTGAAATATCCAATAAATTTCGTTCCACTTCATAATTGTGTCCCACTTGTTGTTGATTCTTCACAAAAAATGACAGTCTTATATCTTTATGTTTGAAGCCTGAAATGTGGCAAAAGGTCGAACAGTTCAAGGGGGCCGAATACTTTCGCAAGGCACTGTATATTGGTAGTTAACCAAAAGCCAAAAGGGTTCCCAATACAGATACTGCATCTTAATTTGTTTTCCTATATAACTGGAAATGCTCATTTACAGTTTGTAATCTTCCCTTGATTTGCCCAAAAAACACACGAAGCCGTGCTTTTAGCTGCTCTGCACCCTGACTCTGGAATGCACTCGCCCCTCACTTAGGACAGGCCAACATAGCCACCTCATTCACAACATTCCTCAAAACACAACTATTCCATACTGCCTACAACCTGTAGCCTTTCCTATCTTTACCCTGTGTGTTTGTTTGATTTGTCCCCTGATTTTAGACTTTTTTTTTTTTAACTTGCGCTTTTGGTTAACTCACCTACAGTATATAGGTATTTTCATGTAAGATATCTTGATTGTTTTGAAAGGTGTCCCCCAAATAAAACGTATTATGTTCAGTAGAATGTCAATAGCTCTGATGTGATCGGTCAAAAAAAGAAAATCAGAACAGGACTGTGTAAAAGCAGCCACCCGTTTACCCTGGCATGATACAGACAGTAGCTGTATTTACACAGGCAGCTCAATTACAATGTTTTTCCAGGATTGGTCTTTTGACCTATCTCATCTGGGTCCATTATTTCAGGTAGGGTTGTGCGCGTAGAAATATAATGAATAAAACAGGAGTGCCCATTCGAGTCAGTGACTCATCAGATCTCCTAATGGTACTGTTATGCATTTAGTCCTATCCAGTAGACAAAATCCAGAAAGATAACTTATAAAAAAAACAACTGTCCACATACTTTTTCAAGCGTATCTGATTGGTTAAGTACTGGTGAGAAAAAGGTATGAATTTGTATGATTTGTAAACACATTAAGACTGCTTGCCTGACTACCCATCTGATCACATGTCACGGAATCATCTTGGCGTCTGAATGTGGGCATAATCAGAATGTGAACAAACTCAGGACAAAGGGTACCAATGGCCTAGAGCCCAGTTTCCCCCAAAAAGTCTCTATGAATTTCAACTGTCCTCTATGAATAATGCAAAGAAATTAAATAAATAGAATGGAATAATACTTGAATTGAATCAAGACAAACGTCATTTCTATGCATTTAATCCTATCTGATATTGCTAAACGCAGTCTGGTGCCTCATTCCTTCCCAAACAGAGTAATCTGGATTGAGTTGACCCCACTTGACCACTTAGGTCTTCTCTCCCCATACACCCTCATACAGTCTTCCTTGTCCCAGGATCACGTTGAAAATGTAATGACAATTCTATCAAGATCCCACAATTTGATATAATCATAGGCTTTGCAAACGTTTAAACCCGTATGTCTCAAATCACAGGGCACATAGACATTGTGTGTTAGCATGAGGTTTTGTCTCAGCATGTGCCTCAACTGATTGTCGATGCATTGTGGCATTTGTCACACACTGCGGGTCTGTTGCTGTGGCATGATTGTGGGTAATATTGCACCATTTCATTGTTCTACACAGGTTTGAAACAGCGAATAGGTACACATGAAAGAATAAACTAAGGTCAATCAACATTGTTAATTAACATTATTGAACAAATCGAGCCTCTATGATCCTACGCGTATTTTATCGTTATCTACAGATTTTATCTACAGATTTTTAATCCAAAGCTTCAAATGACTCCCAATAACCTAAATAGTATTTTATACGTGCACAATCACATTCAATGTCTCATTTACAGCTCAGGAAGTGACTGAATATATCTCAAATGTTCTAATATATAATAATAAACATGACACATTAAGATAGATACGTTTATACAAGTGTCATGAATTGCATGATCAAATGATAGAAACACAAAACTTGCAAGGCAAATACCTCAGCTATGTATTGGCTGCTGTGAATGATTGTGTTAAAAAACAACAGAAAATTAAACACTATGGAGAACCAAAAGACTTGAAACTGGCAAAAATGAATATATGTTAAATAACAACTAAAAAGTGTATCCTGAATGTGAATCTCCTCAGTGTGAAGAGGACACTAGAGATATGGCCCCTTAGTAGACCTGACTGCAGCTCTACATGCTTGATTATAGTGATATATACACGTCTTGGTTCTCTTCCACTATACAATCATAACAAACAACTTCCACAGAGCACTTTCAGTCTGTCAAAGGACATCTTGTATTAAACTTCACTTACCGTATACTGAGCACAACTTCATTATGCTTACTTTGGCACATCAGCAATACAAGTTTGCCCTGCAAGTAATATGCAAAATATACTCTTTGTAAAGGCAATGACTGCAATGGCCTGTAATGTAACAAGTTCTGTGTTATAACACAGGTAATGGCCTGTAATGTAACAAGTTCTGTGTTATAACACAGACAATGGCCTGTAATGTAACAAGTTCTGTGTTATAACACAGACAATGGTTTGGGTATCAAGTGCAACTGGTACACAGCCGTTGAGTACTGCAGCTGCCTGAGCTGGATGCATTATTCTATGGTGACTGTATTTGCGTGGTTCTGGAGTCATGATGCAGGGAAACTGGCAGAATGTGAATGCTGATTCACCAAAGTATGGATCAAGCTCCAACCCGAAGCTCCATTCCAGGACACAAACTGTGTATATCGATATAACAGTATTAAAGACATTGATAAATAAAACAAACAATATGCAACTCACAAACCATCCTGGTTGGCCAAAGTCTTCCTTTAGGAGTCCTTCCTATTGTTGGCCAATCGATAGTTTGTGTTTTGTGCATGCATGTTCTTTGCTTAAATAAGATCTTTCTTAAAAGGTCTTTCTCCATTGTATCATTGTCTGAAATAAAAAGAGGCATAACCTCTGTTTGTTGTTGCCTTTGTTGATTTAGGTATATTGAAGGACTTTGCTTTACAAAGACAAGTTCATAGCACCAAAGGTTTTGAATGCTGTATATTCTCATTACTCCTCCTTTCACTGTGGTCAGAGCATTGACAGCCTATGGATCAGCACGTCACCCTCCCCCTGTTCATTGCCCCTCTCTCTCTTGAAAGTCTTTCCCGTTCCTCATCCCCTTTCTCCATTTATAGAATTTGCACACCATCCTCCTCACCTCACCCACCCCCCCACCCCTAACCCCTACTTTGGGCTGAAGACCCCGGGCTCCAGCTTGGTGCTGCCACTGCGACCCCAGCAGCCTGCTGCCATGCTCATGCTGCGCTGGGCCGGCCCCGGGCCGTGGTGGCTGTGGCTGTCCGACTGGCTCTGTGTGCGCTCCGGTCTGCCGTGGCCGCTGCCGGTTGGCGAGCTGGGAGCCGGCTGAGAGGATATGGTGCGCAGCAGGTGGTTCCGCTTCCGCAGGAAGTCGCTGCCCGCACCCAGACCAAAGCTGCCTTTCCGCAGAGCCATGCGGGCGCTGGTTGTCTTGGCCGGTCGGGAACGCTGGTTGTACTCCAGCTGAGAGAGGTGCGAGGCATAGCCCTCCGTAATGAACTGTTGGAAAGGGACAGTAAGAAATTGGAATGAAGTGTCGCATGCAGTAAACTAGAGGACAAGGACTAAAACGACTGAGGTGGAGTTGTGTCCCACCTGGCACTGAGTTTGCATCTTCTTGGATGGTCGGCCAATGATATAGATCTGAGATGGAGAAAGGCCGATGGAGGTGTACACTGAGATGTCTTTGGTTGAACCGTAGCCTGCAACAATCTTCATGTGAGCCTGTGGAAACAGTGAAACACGTCATACATTTTTTCATCATTGCCCCTCCCCTATATTTAAACCAAACCTCTGTTACACACTCCCAACACCACTCCCTTCCTGACCTCCATAAGTGACTTGAGGAAGTTGGCCTTATGTCTCAGGGGGTCATGGACCAGGCCGTCGCAGAAAGAGACAATGCCATGAGGAAAGTTATGCTGAGAGAGCCAGGCCACCACTCTCTGCTTCTGCATGTCTGGACGTCCCGTCACATAGACAATCAGATAGCCCAGGTCCTGCCAATGCCTGGAAAGAAATCAAATAGCATAAGAAAGAGTGGAGCGTAGAGGAAAGAAACCAAGCCAAGTCATTTCAGCTGATACTTATGACTATCCAGTCCCAGCTGATGCCAGGTGAACGTTACCTGACCACGTCGACTGCTCCGGCTCTCACTTTCGGGTCACTCCCCATGATGGAAACACTAGCAGCGAATGAGCCATCTATACTGAACACCACAAACTCTGTCCCACGAGGAAGCACTGTCAGGTAGCTGTCTGCAAATGTGTGGTCGCCCCTGAGTGGGAGACATGGAGACAAAATCATTGGAGATGGAAGCGACAGGGACTTATGGAAAGATGGTAGCAGATAGACTAGCAATTGGAGCAATGGGCCAGTAAAAGAAAGGCAGACATTTTGAATCTCAAGCTGAAAAGATGGAGTATCTGTTGTTGTGCCCTTCTTCTACTTACCCCGATTTATGCTAGTGGCTCATCATAACTTATATAAATTTGGAGCCTTAAATACCGGGTGGTTTGAGTCTTGAATCCAGACCAAATACCACAGGTATGATATCACATCACTTTTACTGCTCTAATTGCGTTGGTAAACAACTTCTAAAAGCAATAAGGCATCTCGGGGTTTGGGATATATTGCTAACGGCTGTGTCCAGGCAGACCACCATATACCACAACTCCTCGTGCCTTATTGCTTACTTAGAAACTGCATGCTGGACCACTGAACATATTACGCTGTGGTTCCATCCATGATTATTCTATTAATATTTGAACACAAAGGCCTTTCCAACAACATTTCTCGCATAATCCATTTTACAGACACAAAAAACTCCCACTGGAGGACAGTCCCCTGTGTCCCAGGGTTCGGTGCCTTGAGGTATCTGCATCTTTGAGACCAGGGTTTTAATCCCTTTCGTGACATAAACAGTGCCCAGGGTCCCACTGAAGTTGTGCCCAAACTTAAATCATATCTATGAGATAAAACTGACTATGGGTAAGAAGAATAACACCCTAAATGTTAAAACCTTACAGTGTCCCTTCAAAAAATGTTTAGGGCTGGACTGGTTAAAAGACACACCAGAAGACCTTCCTCAACATTTAAGTTTAAAGCGAATTGTCATTTCTACTGTCCATGGGTGTGAAGGTGAACCGCAAGAATCTGGACTGATCAACCACCCTTGCTTTTTCTGCCTGGCTGGCTCTCCTCTTTCCACTGTGACACTACCACTGACCCCATTATGGGGGTTGAGTCACTGGCGTGCTTGCGCTTCTCATGCCAGGCTTGTTTTTGCAAATACAAAGTGAGTGGGTTGAATCACTGATGTGATCTTTCTGTCCGGTTTTGCTCCCCTTGGGCTTGTGTGGTGGGAGAGATCTTGGTAGGCTGCACTCTGCCTTAATACAGAATGATAATGGTCTGTTGATTCCCCTTTAATGGTGTGGGGGATGTGGTTGGCAAAGTTACACTAATTCCAGTCTCCTTACCTCAGAAGAGCTGAATTTTTGCACCTCTACAACCACTATGACTATTTTTTAGTAGTTTTTTGACCAACTTATTCTTTGAACATTGTGAACATCTAAATAAATGATTTTGCCTTAATGGCATGTATTCTCATAACCTCTCCACCTGGCAAAGCCACAAGAGTACTGGACTTCTAGGTCTCAAAGTTTTTGCCCTTCTACAGTTTTTCCTAGTAACTGTGCTTTTACATTACCATTGCTTGCTCAAGTTGTTTTTAAACTGGGTACCTGTAAAGGCATTAAGTGACAACTGCTGTAAATTGGGCATCATATTATGAATTTCATTGACTGATTAAAGAGCATGTCACCGATGTCAAGCTCACCTGACCACGAGTTTGACTGGATAGACACCAACACCCAGCCGTTTGCTCTCTGGGATGGTGAATGACACACGGCCGCTACTGTTGGTCACTTCTGTGTCAAAGTACACCCAGTCTCCGGACGGAGGCTGGGTCATGATGTGGATGTCCACCTGCAAACAAAAAGAGACAGTGTCTATGGGAAGTCGACACCACCATGAACTTCTACACATATTTTCATGCCAATGCCTCTAGAGTTAATTTCTGAGTATGGTGTGTAGGTAAGTGGAAAAGAAAATCCTTATTAAGAAACGGAAGGTTTATTGCACTAGCAATACTCAGCCCAGATGAGGCTGTTCCTCCAAACTGGATGACCTATTAAGTAGGACCCTGATCAGAGATGCTACCAAGTGGCCAATGGAAGCTTTTACAGTTTTCTGAAAAAAACAAAATGAAACTTTTTGGCTTAAATGCAAAGCGTTACATAGGGCATAAACCCAACATGGCAAATCACCCAAAGAACATAATTTCTACTGTGAAGCATGGTGGTGGCAGCATCTTGTTATGGGGGATATTTTTTTAGCGCATGTCGGGATAGAAGGGAAAATTAATGGAGCAATGAACAGTTAGCTTTAAAGATCTTTGTGCATTTTTACTGTGATATATTTGCATATTTCAGGCATACCCATACTGTGACGGAGCATGCTTGAAAATAGGCAGTTATTCAGTGATCTGTTTTTTTTAATTTATCAGTTAATTCCAAAAGAGAATGTCAAGCCATTTGTCTGTGAGCTGAAGCGCTCAACCGTTCTACAAGTATTATTCTTTTGTAGGTCCCCAAACAAATACCTCTCTGGGTTGCTCCTCTTTTCAGTTTGCTGCAGCTAGCGACTCAAATGAGCTGCAAATTTCACCTCATTAAACCAGATAGTTTCATCTCAATTGTTACATTTACACACTCCATGGCACTGTATGTGAAACTGTTCTCACTGTTGTAATAGGGCTCACACTTTCTGATCCCTCTTTCTGAGATTGTGGTTTGGGAAATACAACAGCCAATAATTTATCCCAGACATTTCAACAACCCTGTGGGTTTTAGTGCTTTCAAATGTTAAATGGGTGAACTCTTAATTAAGCTGTGTTAAATACAGTGTTCTCCATATATATTTAAAATCTTGACCAAGAGGGGGCGAAGCTTGTGAGTGATGGAATGATGAGAGAGAGAAAAGAAAACACTTCACCTTCTCCCCTGTCAGTGTGACCACGTCCAGAGGTCCATACATGAAGCGGCCTGTAACAATCTGCTGACCGTCTTCCGTGAACACTGCATCGTTCACACGATGATTGGCTGTCACATTCTATCGAAGACATACAAGCATATGAACACATACAATTAGTGTTAAGACTATGTCCTGAATCTCTTCAAGTGGTCAATACTGTTCTTAGTGTAGAAGACCCTACCCTGATCTTGACGTGGGTCCTCTTCCTGAGCCACTTCTCCCGGGGTTTAGACGGACTGAACTCTGACACCTCCTTACCATCCAGCTCCAGTATGCTTGAGTTTTCGTGCCGCATCACCTAAAGAAACACACAAAAAAACCACACACTGTAGACAACACCGAAGACAATCACCATGCCTACATGTTAGCTTTAAGGGCAGGTTACCTGTCGCAGCAGGAACGACACCACATCCGTGGACTCCCAGTAGGACGCATGGAAGAGGTGCGGTAGTGCCACCGTGGGGAAGGCTGTCAGGGCATCAGGGCAGTACAAGGCAAAGTCTATACGCTTGGTGCCCCACCAACGGGCTGCGACTGCACAGGGAGAATGGATATGGGGGTAAGGATATGGTGTTATGGGGAGGAAGGCAGAGGGGCAAAACATCCCAATGCACACCCCGGGAACGTTAAAAACATAAACCGGATGAAGGAAGTCTGCATTCTCATAACCGAAGTCCCGTCAAATCCCAGATAATTCACAGCAGATATTCGGAAGGTAATGTACTAAGTCACGAGTGACTATTATTCCCGGCACACATATTTATTAAATAAAAATACAATGCAGAGCTAATCATTATCATCATGCTATATTCATATTGTTAAAGTTAGTAAAAAACCTAAGTCAATGTTAATTGCAACAAACCAGCATTAGTATTTCATTAGTGTATGGAAATGAAGTGGGGATGTGATTACTGAAACATGGGATTATTAAGACATGTTCAGTGATTTCGATGTTCAGTTATTTTGCCAAATAAAACCTGAATAATTCACATTGAGCAAGCTAGAGACTGAAACTGATGCTCTATTAAACCTCACCGTGTCCATAGGGCTCCACAAGGTAGTGGTCAAATTGTATGATGCTTTTGTAAAGATCTTTTGTAAGATCTTTACAAAAATCCACCAGGAAACAGAGTAGGTGTCAGTCATTTCAGAGCAGAGATCGCATCATTTAAAAAGGGAGGAAGAAACTCAGCAAAAGTAAGAGATACAGTGTGTTTGAAAACTATTCACACCCCTTCAATTTCTCTATATTTTGTTGTTATAAACATAATTTACTATTGATTAAATATTTATTTTCAGCCATCATAACTTAATAACAAAATTCTAAAAAAAATTTTTTTGGTTTGTCATTATCGGGTATTTTGTGTAGATTAATGGCAAAAAATATATATATAATCACTAATGAATTAAATCTTTAACACAAAAAATGTGGGGAAAGTGAAGGGGACCGAATCACTGTATATGTAGTAGAAATGAAACGTATTGAAAAGAGATTGATTGCGCAATTAAGTTGAATTTAAACAAGAGGAGGATAGGACTCAGTAGTCGCCTCAGCCTGGCTTTAAAGAGCTGACTGGGTCCAGTCTCTTAGAATAATACCTTGGTCAGTGTCTGCCTGGGAGTCCAGAGATACCAGGTCAGTAAAGGCATGATCCAGGCCAGCTGATGGATGCCTCTCTAACTGAACACAGGGGCTTACACCTCCGTTAACTTCTCGGTCAGTGTCTGCCTCTGGGTCTGGGTGTGGCCTGATTCCTTTGTCTCTGTCAGTAGATCCTGGGATTGGGTCAGCCCTTTCTTTTCTACGGGATTTAGGGGGGCTTCTCAGGGAAAGTTTGTTTTGTGGTGACAGGGCAATTAGGGACAAAAGGCTGGATTTTATGTTTTGGTTAATTTGGCACGGTTGTGCTATAGGAAACAAAACAAAAAGAAAGAAAACATGTAAAAACGAATGATGGGTAAAAACATAGGACATTGGTGTCATGTAGTTCAGTACAGTATAAATCAGGCAATTCCAGTTCAAAAATAAACACTGTAAGTACTTCTGCTACCAGCTGCATTCACAACCTGAAATTGGACCCCAGATTAACTGAAAAGGGAGGGTTAGAATTATATTTGACCAAACCAATTTTCTTACTTTTTTCCCCCCAAGACATATTGCTGCACAACTTTGTTGTGCTCCTGAAAAGTGACAAAAGCATTTTAATGGTGGTTGCTTTTGACAATGAGCATTTCTTCCAATAATCACAAACTGGAAATTATCCCATCGAAGTACAATTACCTCCCAAATGAGTAGAACATAAGAAAATGTTTTAAAAGCCATGTGATATTTGTTAAGTCATTATTAGAGCATCCATTTTACATATAGATTACAAGGGAAAGGGGGACAATCTAATCAAACACAACGGAAGCTTGGTCATCTGGGCAGACAGTGCAAAAGGGAATGAATGATGCAGGGATGACTCTGTGAGAACAGGTCTCTTTACATGCATGGCAAACATTAAATAAATGCAGAACCCCTCCTTTGCATTTACATTCAAACAATGAGTCAGAGTAAGACAGACACACGGCAAAAAGAGGTGATCTTTTCTTCTTTAGTTGCAGTGTATTAAACGTCTGGTCCACTGCATTCGAAGGAGGGATAAGGTGGAAAGGGCCAGTGTAACTCGTTGCAGGTGTCATAACTTATCGGAGCTGAGCTAGCAGGTAGGTAAGTGGTTATTCTGTGGACATAGGCACAGCCGGGTCCCTGCAGAGCCGCTGGCACGCAGCCACAGTAAGTGATGTGTGCAGAGTGAGGAAGGAGGGTCAGAATGAACGAGAGAACAGACTGGGAAGAGATTGAAGGAGTGCAGTGGAGTAGGAAGATCAAGAGAGAAGAGCAAGAGAGAAAAGAAACAGAAAGTGGGCAGAGACTAATTGTGAGAGAAAGACTAAAGATTGAAAAGAGGTGAGATGGAGCTGTGTGTGTGTAGATAAGGAGAGATACTGGTGGTAACAAGAACACTTACTGTTGGCCATGTTGGTGGCAGTGTAACTGTCTGCCATTCCTGAGACCTGGCTGGCAATGCTGACCTCACTGGCCCTTCGCAGGCCCCGGCAGTGGGGGCCCGTAACGGGGGAGGAGGGGTACGAACTGTCCATGAAGACACCACCATGAGACTGAACAACATCCGCTATTGAGCCGAAACAAGGAGATCCCATTAGACATGGACAAGAGGAGAGGTGGAGGAACAGGGAGGGAACAGGATGATATGGATGGGGTTGGCGACCAAGAAATGTGACGCGCCGCCCTGTGGTTTCGGAGACCAGTCGTGGCCGACGTCACGTTTCTGGGATCAGTGAGTGGTCAAATAGTGGCCTGATGAATACAACAGCATGTGAAAAGAGACACGTTAACAGTAATCCCACTGGTTGTCACGGCACTATGTATCAACGTTTTGAATGTCGGTCAAATTATCAGTTGGACTATTATTAGCATGTGTTACCATGTATTACTATGGCAATGACAGATCCAGATATAACGTGCAATTAACATGTTGTTGTAACAGACAGGTCAAAAGATACTATATTCACCATCATCACTAGCAGAAAAAACACAAGGATACACACAATAACAATGCAATGGTCAGGGTTCCATGTTTCAAGCAGACTCCTGAGCAACACACAGTGTAGGTTCCACGCCTCTGATTTGGCAAAATCACCCAATAGGAGAACATATTTCTCTTGTCACAGTGGAATGGTTTACATTCCACTGTAAAGAGACTTTTGCTAATTATCTTCTGACACACTCCCCCAAATTTTTTTTCTAGATGCTGTAGTGGGAAACAAACCATCTCACAACAATCAGGCCTCTATGCTGGTATTTTTTACAAGGAGCACATGTGCTCCTAAGTTTAAAAAGCTAGGCGACCGCAAATACATTTAGGAGCACTATTACATTGTTGAGGGAGTGTTTTAATTGTCTCGCATGCTGATAATTGCCCACAGCAATTATGGATAATAACAGACAGCTAAAAACATTTTATACATGTACACTACTGTTCAAAAGTTTGGAGTCACTTAGAAATGTCCTTGTTTTCTATTCAAACTAATTTCATACATGAAATTAGTTTGAATAGAAAATACAGCAAAATGAATAAGAAATATCTTAATCTTTTCTTTTTATTCGCCAGTCTGAAATATGGCTTTTTCTTTGCAACTCTGCCTGGAAGGCCAGCATCCCGGAGTCGCCTCTTCACTTTTGACACTGAGGCTAGTGTTTTGCGGGTACTATTTAATGAAGCTGCCAGTTAAGGACGTATGATGTGTCTGTTTCTCAAACTAGACACTCCAATGTATTTGTCCTCTTGCTCAGTTGTGCACCGGGGCCTCCCACTCCTCTTTATATTCTGGTTAGAGCCAGTTTGTGCTGTTCTGTGAAGGGAGAAGTGCACAGTGTTGTATGAGATCTTCAGTTTCTTGGCAATTTTTCGCATGGAATAGCCTTCATTTCTCAGAAGAAGAATAGACTGACTAGTTTCAGACGAAAGTTCTTTGTTACTGGACATTTTGAGCCTGTAATAAAACCCACAATTGTTGATGTTTCAGATAACTCTCAACTAGTCTAAAGAAGGCCAGTTTTATTGCGTCTTTAATCAGCACAACAGTTTTCAGCTGTGCTAACATAATTGCAAAAGAGTTTTGGGTTTTCAATTAGCCTTTTAAAATGATAAACTTGGATTGACAAACACAGTGTGCCATTGGAACACAGGAGTGATGGTTGCTGATAATAGGCGTCTGTATGCCTATGTAGATATTCCATTAAAAATAAACAGTTTCCAGCTATAATAATAATTTACAACAATCAATTAATGTCTACACTGTATTTGTAATCAATTTGATGTTATTTTAATGGACAAAATATGTGCTTTTCTTTCAAAAACAAGGACATTTCTAAGTGACCCCAAATTTTTGAAGGGTAGTGTATATCTATTGCCTATAGTGTATGTAACTCACAAAGGTATATATACTGCGAGTTACTCTTTGCTTTCAATTCATGTTCTTCTTTCCCCTACAACTTTTCCCAGTACTGCTGTTTTCTGTCAATATACCTAGGTTTATTAACTACCTTAAATATTTTCCAAGTTATAATTTCTCAGTTGTATTTCTTCCTTTTTTATCTATAAATATTACAAACACTCAGAGTAAAATTGTCTCAGTGTGATTGTCCTATATTTGCAAATCTCTCCCTTTTATTGTGCTTCTATCAAAAGAAGAACGAGTGGTCTTAGATAAATGTAGGCTACTGCTGCTGCTATATTCAACAAATTAAAAATGTTACAAATGATGTTCAAATTCTATTTATGTTTATGGTGTACAACTGCTGCACTGAGGTAATGTTTGAGGATTGTATACAAGCCCAGTAGCTCCTATCAGCTAATGAAATGTGTGCAACACAAACAGGGCAAGCAACATGCACGGCAATGCAACATGAGATTTTGCGGATTATGTGAAAACCGCATTTACTTCAGAATTGTTTTGTGAGCAGTGTGAACGGTGCCAATGAAGCAAAAGCTTCGTTTCCATTGCACAGGCGAATATAAAACACAATCGTTGCTGTAGTTTCTGCAGTTGAAATCGGCACTTGCTCATGAGCAAATAAGTTCGCGCACAGAAATGTTCTGTTGCGTACGCAAGTGAAATTGTTGCACTGCAGTCTCACGGGTGCAGGCAGCAGTGTCGTACCTCCATAGTTTTACAAAGGACATAAACAATGGATGGCAACAGCAAAACACAACACAGCCAAACAAGGACACACTCTCCCAGGTCAAGGTTTCCCTCAAGCCACAATCGTTCTCTGCGATTCCGAGGCACCGGGGCTGAATGAAAACACACAGTGAGGAAAACGAGGGTGCCACTTCAACTAAACACAAAAGGAGACGTGTACGACACGGATGTAAAATCAGGGAGGGTCGAGGAGGGGTGCAGGTGAAGAGGAGGGGCTACACACACTCCAGGACAGCAGGTGAAGCCTTGAGGCAGCCGTCCTGCCAGTTTAACACAGGCACAGGGATGCAGGTCTCAGTGATGGACTCCTGACAGCGGAAAGAGAGAGGGGCCCCACTATCGAGCAGGAGCTGAGGGTTGTTCTGGACAGTCTCCACTAGAGAGGGAGGTGGGGGGCCAAAGGTGAAAGGACAGGGGACAGACGGGGTTCAGGGAAAAGGGGGAAAGATTTTGCAGAGATGGGGGCAGGAGGCCAAGAGAGAAGGGGGAAAAAGACAATGAAGACACAGAAAACATGAAGCAGTAACAAGAACAACAGAAATGTGAGACAAAGCGAATCCGGAAATATTACAGTGGCAGTAACTACGGTAACGGCTACAGAGTAGAGCTAAAGTCAGCAGCAGAAGGGTCATGTGGTTCTGGGATTCTAACTCAGGCTGGTTCTCACATTTAACATTCACCTGTGCACTCATGACGAACAAAGCAAAATGAATCTTTAAAACCTTCTCAACGATTAATGCCTCATTGTATACAAGAGGATGAGGGCAGACAGCTCATTGGAAAACTATCATCATTACTAAACCATCAATCACAACTCAGATGAAAGGAATCACGCCAAGTAGCCATTCTCCAACTGTCCTTCCCTGCTGTCTCTAGCCACCCACAGACCACACGGCCATAGGTCTTAGGAACACTTTACACATACGAAAAGAAATAATAAATGACTTAATCCATCACCTTGGAGAATTTTTACACCCTGTTACCCAACCGGGCTTCAATGTTTCATGAACAAAGGGCATTATAACCCGTGAACGTAACACAGTAGCTTGTTTGCATTTAAACGCACAACAGCCTGTACTCTCCCAGCTCTCAGTCCATTGTGCTCACCCAGTAGAGCAGAGTTGCCGTCCCCGAGGGGAAAGCGAGTGTAGCGGGGTATGTTGAACGGTGGCAGGAGGTGGAACTTCTTCTCCAAAAGCGGCTCCAGTCGTGATGCCGAGGGGTCAGCTGGGTGGAACAGGTTGTAGACCTGCTGGCAGGCTGGGCGCAGCTGGGCCACTAGGGGGCGGCAGAGAGTAAACAGCCGTGAAGGAGGCGGACGGGCTTTTAAGACACGACCCAGCATACAGTACGGACTAGGTTTTCACTACCCAGTTCCTACCACAGAACATTTACATTTACATGGTAAATAACACACCTTCGAGGAACATTCATAAATGTTCCTTCTGATTAAGTAGGATTACCATCCAGCACAGGAATGACAGTCTTCCTCAGGGCGAGGACCAGGCCAAGAGGACACCCGAACAGGAAGAAGTCTGCCACCTCAAAGTCGAACTTCCCCAGAGAGCCGGCATCCTGGAAGGTGCTACTGCTGGACCGGCGGGAGCTCGAGTCGGTCCGCAGAACACTGGCATGGAGGCTGAGGGGACAACAGGCCGAGTCAGGAGGGAAGCATACAGTGGCAGAGACAACTGAAGTGGCAAAACTGCATGTTAAGCCGTTCCCTTTTAGCACAGTTATTAGCCATCAGCTACATCAGTGATGTCCTGGTCTCACCTGGTCAGGAAAGCCTGGTGGTGTTTGATGGTGTCCAGCTCGTATGTGGAGGAGTCGCTCCTCTTGCGGGGTAGCTGTTTCTTGGAGTCGTCAGGTCCTCCTGAGTGGGGGATGTCGATGTTGCTGCGGCTCAGGTGGCGGCTGCCCTCCAGGGTTGGAGAGGAAGACCCTTGCCCGCTGTTAATGACGATACCTGGGGAGAGGAGGTCCTGGTCCTGGGGGAGGGGGTCAATCAATCAATAAAATTCATTTTATAAAACCCTTTTTACATCAGCAGTTGTCACAAAGTGCTTTTACAAAACACCCACCCACCCCAAGGATCAAACAACAACAGTGTTGAATTGCAGTGGCTAGGCAAAACTCCCTAAGAAGGCTGAAAGATAGGAAGAAACCTAGAGAGGAACCAGGCTCAGAGGGGTGACCAGTCTTCTTCTGGCTGTGCCAGGTGAACATATTAAGAGTACAAGTTGTAATAATTAACAAATGTATGTGGATGGGGTAGGGTGTATTGGCAAAGGACAGAGTGTGGGGAATGTAAGGTGAAGTGGACTGCCATACGAATGGTACCAAACCTAGGTTGGGAGCTGGATAACTGCTTCTCAGAGAAGAAATGCGGCAGTGAAACAGGGTTAGAACATATTGAATAAGAGCTACAGTGTCTGGGATTTTGGGGTAAAGATAATTGTATAATTGGGATAATTGTATAAGGAGGAGAGTAGCCAAGCTTCAAAGATGGGGTTTTACCTGAATGCTGATTACACTCCCCCTGTGGCTGCTGTTCTGGCTCTCACCAGGAGTTTGGCTGCTGCTGCACAAAGCGTCAAACGCCAGGATCCCTCCAACGCAGTCCCCAATCAGACACACCTACATACAGGTCACAGGTCAATTTACAACAACAGATCAGATCATTAGTTATAAATCAAACTTGATGCAGAGGGTTATAAACAAATCAAATGTAATAATTACACACATGGCAGACAAAAACACACACCTAACCACACACCAAAAGCAAGAGGAAAATACATCCTTTATTAAATGAACATTCAAACGATGACAGCCTAGGAACATTTGTAATAAAAAGGCTGGTATGTAAGTAAACTATTGTCAGATGATGACTGCTTGCATGATGTTGCTTATCAAAAGAAATTGTGACTAACAAAAAACACCCACATCATTTAATAACAGAAAACAGCCACATACTAAATTAGGCTGTAAACGGATTCAAACCCAAATGATGTTTTTTCCACAGCAGATCTCACTGACTCTGAATCATGGACTTGAGCCTCAGTGTTGGGACTGAATAATAATATTACAGCCATTTAAGAGCTCCATATGAACAGCAGCACCACACCTGGCCAGAGAAGGTTGCCCCATCCAGGGACTTGATGAAGTCATTGTACACTTGGTTGGCTCTCATGATGACTGTGACCACGGCCTCTTGGTACTGGGGGCCAGACGTGGCCAGGAGAGGCAGGGCAGCCAGGGGGATGTGGTCCTGACTGCTAGACAGACAGCTCTCATCATAGCTGTAGGGGCTCAGACTGAATCCGACACACAGACACACACACACACACACACACACACACACACACACACACAGGAGCATGTTAGTAGTCATAGTCGTGTGTGTACTGTAGCCGTGGAAACATGGTCTGCGGTTGTGCAGCGTGACCCTCTCTCACTTGGACACCAGAGAGAAGGCCTCAGCGCAGATGGCAGGGCAGGGCACCAGGCGGATGGCGATGTGACCCAGCGCGGCGGGGTAGTGCACACGCATCACCGTGTCAAAGGCTGTGGTAATGGTGTTGACGTCGCCCTGCTTACTGGCCTGGTCCCCTCCGCCCGTGTCCAGGATGTTGCCCCCGTGAAGCACCAGGATCAGCACGTGAATCTTAGAAGGCTGCAGACACTGCTGTGAGGAGAGCTCCTATCATGGGGGAGGAGAGGAGGGGAATGGAGGTTAAGAGGAACAGCAGGGTGAAATCTGTTGAACTGAAGGGATATGAAGATGTTTTCCCGTGGAGCCATGCTTTTGGCTCAGCTGCTTCTGTATGCTGACGTTCTCACAAAAGCACACAGAGATGGTAAGAAGGCTTTGTGGTCGTGCATGCCTCTTTGGTATAATAACTATACATATCATTGTGTGTTTCTTCCTTCAGACATGAAAAACAGGAAGTATGTGATGACCACACCCTAGCCAGCAACAGCATGCCGTCAAGCTGTCCTGCTCCCTGAGGCATTAGAGAATCGCTAAGAGACGTTGGACCAAACTACACCCCCACCGGTCACACTACAAACATTTCCAGTTTTAGCCAACCACATGAACAAGGCAACCACAACAACCACCATGGTCAAGGACACACTTCTACAGAGACAAAACCACTCATGTGAAAAGGAAAAAACATAATGTGCAGTTTTGCAATTTTAACAGATTTGTTGGATCCAAAACTCACATCGCTCACAAAGAGGCTGTACAATGAACACTCCATGGCACGACTACAGTTCAGAGGATATTTCACAAGGTACAGGGGGTCTGGGGAGTGGTGGGCTGGGCTGGGCTTGGGCAGGAACAGGGTGGTTAGTACTGGGTCTGTTAAGGTCTCCGTGGGACTATTCCAGCCCATGATGCAATGGGACAGGAAGTTTACTTACTGGCTGGTGCTTGGTTACGGTGATGGTAGGAATGGTAGAACTATCGGCTTGGTTGCTAACAGAGCCACGCATCTGAACACAAGAGGACAGAGAGGCTAAAGAAGTGGAACCCTCTCTGACTGCTGCCGTTAAAGCCCAATTGCAGAGTTCACTTTAACCCCTATAGTTAGACCTGAATGCGTCACTGATTGACATGCAAGTGAACTTTTTACTCATACCTCATGAGTGTTCAAAGTTGATATTTTGTCTGAATAAAGGCAGGCCGCTTCTATGTGGCATGATGCTGTAATTGGGACCAGATGTCATGGTGTTGTTGGTCCACCAATATTCAGTTAAAAAGCCATTCATCCTCACCTCATCCAGCCTCTCCTCACTGGTCGTCCTCTCATAGTCTCTTGTCATGTCTTTGTACAGTTCTCCTGTAGAAACAAACTCACTTATATGCTGGAGAATCATGATAATATAATCCATTCAACGGACACTAACTAACTCCCTCCTTTCCCTTTACTACATCGCCCATCATACACATCAAACACAGAAATGTCCTCTTCATACCAGGGGCGTCTTCTACATCAGCTGCATCAATCTTGTCCATGAGGTCATTGGAGTTCCACTTGGCTATCTCCTTGGGGAGAACCTCTTCATCTCCTGACAAGTCCTCTGTGCAGAGAAAGGACAGGATTTGTTTTACAAAGTGGCCATATTGTTAAGTATTACACCAGTTACGTTAATCTACAGGACATTCAGATGACCAGTCACAGTTCTGATTTCTTGTAACAGTTAATATTGACATTTATTTGTTCACAAATGTAAATGGGTCTTCCATTTACTAGTGGAGTACTGACAGAGACAAACACCTGATATATACCGCATTGCATTGTGTCCATGTGAGCCATTTAGATATGAGAACGGATGAAATAATCACTACTGTGTATTTGGTTTCTTTTAGAAACCACAGTAGTTTTGCATTTGCCCCATCAATGGGATCACCAAGCCCCTGGACCCTTTCAGTGTAATCCCATTAGACATACTGTGCCAGGGCACATCTGCTTTATTAAAAGGTCACCTGTCAGCAACCTTAGCTGGTCCTCGGTTACACAGATCAGGGAGCTCAGTTCAGTTAAAAGGACTGGGTAGTATAACGAGCATTTATCTGAGTATGCTCAGGCAAACACTTGATGTCAAGAGTAGTACCATTCAGGTGTCATGTTATTTTAATATAATATAATTATATTATAGTCAATATAACAAAACTGTCATGGAATGATAGTGTAATCGTTGTGGCATTATGACGACAAATGTTACCGCTACTTTGCCCTTATATTTTTTGTCTGCTTCCTCATTCATTTTTGATTTTTTGATTTTAAATCCATACTTTTGCAGTATAGAGCCAAAAACATCTGAAACAACAGAAATGCTTACTGTGGCAATTATTAAAAAGGTCACTGCATTTCCATATCTGGCTCGACTGGACTTAATTCCAGACATATGTATGTTTACACACTACATGAAGCCTATTGGATGTAATTCCAGGCATATGTATGTATACACACTACATGAAGCCTATTGGATGTAATTCCAGACATATGTATGTATACACACAACATGAAGCCTATTGGATGTAATTCCAGACATATGTATGTATACACACAACATGAAGCCTATTGGATTTAAT
The DNA here is from genome assembly GCA_016801175.1 of Esox masquinongy. NCBI lineage: Eukaryota > Metazoa > Chordata > Actinopteri > Esociformes > Esocidae > Esox > Esox masquinongy. The sequence continues at coordinate 19,352 of JACXGI010010818.1, forward strand.
TCCAGACATTTGTATGTATACACACAACATGAAGCCTATTGGATTTAATTCCAGACATATGTATGTATACACACAACATGAAGCCTATTGGATTTAATTCCAGACATTTGTATGTATACACACAACATGAAGCCTATTGGATTTAATTCCAGACATATGTATGTATACACACAACATGAAGCCTACACGCTATTGTGACCTTGTGATATGCATGATGGGTCACCGTCATTGTAATGAATACAATTACACAGACAGGCTCTTCTCAGGTCATATGATATTCTACTGTGATCACGGAAAATGCAATAAAAACATTTTCTGTAGATCCATTGTGCTTAGTGCTTACAGTACATACATCACAACAGCCAAAGGCTGCTCCTGTCAAAATCCTTGTTCACATGGCAAAATTGTCCAATTTCATTATCCATTAACTAACTCCTATGTAAGGTGGCTTGTTTAAGAAAAAAGATAATAGAGAATGTAACCTATTATACAGGCTTTCAATTAAAAATGTTTGACTCCAAAGAGTCACATACTGACTATTGTGGATTTTCATTGGTTACTTTCAGCTCAGGAAATTACATTTCTCAACATTACTTGTTTCCATCACATGATCAATCTATTAACATCAAAGTGAAGATATAGTTTTTCTCTTTGTCTTGATGTTTCATGTTAGGATTTTGTGTTAAATCCTGACCAGGTAATTGGGTTTTTACAGACGCAACAGAAAACATTTGTTTTCCATTGAGACAACTTCAGCCATTACCAGAATAAGAGTCAACAGAGGAATATTAAAGCAATCAATTCAGCAAACTTTATGTGACAAGTGCATTTTACACCCCTCAAACACAGGAAATGGATGACTGAAAAGGCGAGATCCTTTAGTGGGTGTGGATTGCCTCACAGTTATCTGTACTAGAAACACAGCTACTCTCATTGTGAACATAAATAATGGCACAAACAACAAAAGAATACAGCTGAATATATTTGAACATGAAGGATAAACGCACATGATGTTAATTCATGACATCTCATGTACAGTTTCAACACTTGATACAAATATATGCCAAACAGCATTATCTAAATAAATAGATACAAAGGAAACATGCATTTTTGTATTATTCTTCTAACTTAATTATTTTTTTATTTAAACATTATTTTAATATCTAAGTCATTAATCAGGCTTCCACACATACCTATACACAAAAGAAAATTTATTTTGTGGATTGACTTGTTTGGACAAAACTGTTTGGATGATTGTCGGTGTGTGTGTGCGCATGTTGTGTGCGTGTTGTTTTGTGTGTAGCAAGGGCAGAGTTTGGCAGTGGAACAGGTGATGGCAGAACGTGATGATTTCAGCACTTCTTCAGGACAAGCCACCCTGGTTGGAGTAATCTCCTGGGCTCACCCTGGAGATGAACCGAAGGGTTGAGCTACACCCACCTATTTCAACCGCAGGCCCAAAGCATGCTGGGTATCTGGGTAGGTTAAGAATTGATCTGTGTTGAAGAGTCAGAGGAGGAGGTAACAGCAGGGTTACGGGACAGGAACACAGTGTGGTCTACTGTAGGCCTCTAGACAACGTAAACAGCATTGTGGAGTTACCGTGAGCATCAAAGAACTCCTCTTCAGAGCTGTCGTCAGAATCTCGCGCTATGCTCTGCATCCTCCATTCTGACAGGCTGTGGCGTGACGGACTCGCTAAAACACACAGACAGGGAAGAGAACAAACAATACCACTGCTTACTGTTCTAACTGAAACCCCCACACTGATGCAAACACTGAAACGCACATGGACACATACACAAACACACATTTACTTAGCTATCTAAATGGGGACATCATTTAAACAAACCTACGTTTACAAACCCTAACCCTTATCCTAACCTTAACCTAACCCTAACCCTGACAACCTAACATGTAACGCATAAACTTAAGCTAGCCTTATGTCCTAACTAAGCCATAACTAATGATGCCCAACACTAACCCTTAACTCAAAACTTGTGACCTAAAGTGTAAATGCCCTTTTCAAAATAGGGACAAGAAATGTCCCCATTAGTAAACTCCTACTGTATTGTTCAATTCCAAACACATACACCCACTCAAAGTATAAACAACTCAAGACCCTGTGAGGCATACAGCACCTAATCCCATTGGATTATTGGCGGAGTCCAATGTAACACGGAAACAGCAAACACACTGACAGCACAACTAACACAGAGAAAAAGGGAAAAGACTGTCCATCATTACTCTGTTGTTTGGGGTGGGGAGGGGTCTTCTTGAAACACTAGCTGGCCCATATTGGATGCTTATGGCTTGGGGAATGCAGCTGTGCCTGTCAGCCCAGAGAGGGGAGCAGCAGGGTAAAGGGGAGGGTCAGTGTGAAGAGCGTCAGACTCCTCTAGCCTATGATGTCAACAGTGCTGCTATAAATAGCCTTGAGAGTGTTGGAGAGAGGGGTGTAACAGGGAGTGAAATGAGGCTGTCTGGTGTAGGGAGGGGGTCCAGGTGGCAGCTGACCGAGGTGTGAATTGGTTAAAACCATCTGGATGAAGCTGGCACCATGGTACAGTACATAAATACAAACACATGTCCTTACACCACCCGCGTGCTACATGCAACAACACCTTATTTTGTTGTTTACCCCATTTTCTGCCCTCCCAAATGTCTTGAGGTGTGTGATCATGCCCTGGCCTCATAGTGACAACTCCACGTCGGTCACAGGTCAAGACATCTCATACACGTTTTGAGGAGCTGTTCTGCTTCTTGTCACACCACACGGTAAACCAGGAAGCATTCCCAAATACATATGTGGAGGAGATAAAATCCCCAGCCATCCACCACATCCTGGCTGGCAAGGGCCCAGCCTAACTCAACACGCTAGACCGTGACGAGACAAGGAGCCCTGTCTGACATGCTTTCCATCCAACCTGAACGGTGCTGAGGCAATTTGAACAGCCCTCTGACAGGCCTGGGGCACTGCTGGTATGCGGCGACCATGATCCAAACTCCAGGCTGCAATGACGCATCTGTACATCCACAGTATTACTCAGTGACTGCTGACAGCATTAAATGTAATAGGCCCCCTATAGCATCTCATCGGGCCCGACTCAACGTGAGCAGTCCAACGCCTCCACACTAGCGATGCATGCAGTCAGCTGTCTGACAAACATGCACCTTCCAGGAACTGCTCATATCTATGTTGCAATCGCACAACTATAGGCGACAAAATCCATTGAGCACCAGACCTGACGCCACAGCACAAAAAACATTTACAATAGTTATGCTATCTTTAATGGTCTGACGCAGTGAGTGAAAGCGACTGGAGCCAAGCCTGTTTACTGTATCTGTCTGGTGAATCGAGAGGGGAAGGAGAGCAACTGTAATCCAATTGCGTTAGCAGGCTCAACCAATACCCTCCTATTTATTTACAGAGGGCACAACATAGCCCATGGAGTTATTCAGAGCAAACAGCACTTAAAACATTTTCCTGACCAATGAGATCCAAAACGTTTTCCCCAGTCACGGATAAGTATGTGCCACTTGTGTCATAAACTGCATGCCACCCAACCTTCATCCACATAGCACCCCCCAGATATACAAGGAGGAACCACAGGTTATGAGTGAACCTGCTATTAACTACTACACAGACAACAGGAGTCCCAGATCTCACCTCCTCTCTTAGACGAGTGGGAAGATCGGGAAGAGGTGGACCACTGCTTGGTGAACCCTGCTCGTTTTGTTTGGAGAGTGTCCGCCACGCTCCCTGCACTGACCACCTCCTCAGTTTCTAAAGAGGTGATAGGGTCTTTGGCCTCCTGGTTCTTGTCTGGGGACGAAGCGGCTCCATTGGACTCAGTGGCCTCCTCTGCCAGGCTGAACTGGGCCATCTTCTGGGCCAGCGCCAGCTGCGTCTCCAGCTCCAGTAGCCTGATGTCCTGGATGGTCAGGCCGCACCACTCATCCTGCCAGCACCAGGCTTGCCGGTGGGCTCGTACCATGACCTTCCTCAGCCCTGGGGGAGGGGAGAGCGTTTAGACAGACAGTATCACCCCGACAACCCCCTACAGAGCCACCACCTCCCACACCTTAACGACGTGGGCTCACGCGTCCTCGCTAAATGCGTCAGCGGCGGCTTGCGTCATCCCAGCTCATACGCACCTACGTCATGGATGAATCGCTCAATCTTGGACTGCATGCCCCAGTACCGGAACTCCACCTTGCAGAGTTTGTAAGCACACATGATGGGCGTCTTCCCTGGGTTGTTGTTGTACTCCTCAATCCAGTCCTCCTGCAGAGGGCCTCTCTTGGTCTTGTCTGACCGGTAGATTCGAGGGTCCTCCTCTTGCAGGTACTCGTGTGGGGGGATAGGATCATTGACAATGTCAATGGGGTCTGCAAAAAAAATTTCTGCCTTGAACCCATATGCCTGAAATAACATTTATATATGAGCAGGTGGGTTGCTGGGAGGTCCACATTATTCTACATAGGTGTTGCCGAAAAAAGGTGTTTAACGAACAAGTTACTTTGACAATTAAATCTAGAACACAGAACAGTAGTACACAATGGTCCTGGAATTTGAACATTTTGGTCTTTTTGTTCAACAGCTGACAATGAACAATGGTAAAGACGTCATTCATGACACCTCAGGAACACTGTGACAATGAATGGTATGAACTGGGCCACTGCATGCCCTCAAACATGGAGCATTTGAGCAACGTCACTTCTGACGAGGGCCTCTGTTGCGGCCAACAACAGGAAAACAGCTGCTGATTTAGCAGACAGCCACCAATGGGTTTCAACTCGCTACTATGCGAGCCAAGGGTCCAGGGTTTGTAAAAAGTAATCTACCTTGGATTTGGCTGTCGAGCCTATAGGATTGTATGCATAGAAATTGAATGGTTAACATGGAAAAATCATCGATTTGAAATGGGACTCCAGATTTATTCATTCTATATACATGCATCCAAGAGTTCTGAAACATTTTTGGTTTTGTCATCAAAATGTCAACAAATCTTTTTTTTTTATTCAATCTAAAACAATCCATTAAAAATATTTTCTATAAGTACAATAAAACCATTTATCAATCAAAAGGAAGTACGGTCTGAAATACATCAAAGAAGATTAGGCAAAATAATATAGAACCTAAGCCATTCAAATTTTTGGCACATTTGTAGAAATAAACAGGAACTACTCACTTTGCAGCAACCAGTTTTATGTACCAGTGTTTGTCAGATGAGCCAACACAGGGTTGTGACAACTAGTTCCCTCCTACACAACTAGGGAAACGGATATAATCCTTGGAAAAAAACTAAATGGGCCCATTAGCTTCCCTCTAACCCTGTTGGAGGTTCAGCATTAGAAATCCCTGAATAATAGCAATAGCAATTCAAACATGACCACTAGCCCAGGCATGCCATTTCCACTATATTTGGAGGTAAAATAAAATTACGTTGTCAACAGTGAAGAAAAAATAAGCCAAATAAGATCTTACCCAGAGTCCGTAGCCTCTTCTCAGCTGGGGACATGTTGAACACGTCTGGCTGGTTCCCTATGTCTGGCTTGTAGTATGTCTCAATGTCAATGGAGAACTTCTCAACAAAGGGGCAGGTGTACCTAGAGGAGAGGAACGCAAGCTTAAAGGACACAGTAAAAAAAAATAACTACCACGTTTATGTGGACACAGCATATACAGTGCTTTAGGAATGTATTCACTTTCTTCATTTTGTTGTGTTATAGACTGCATTTAAAAAGTAGAGAAATGTGACAATTTATTGAAAATAAAACCACAAAATCTCATGTACATGAGTATTCAGACCCTTTATTCAGTACTTTGGCACTGATCACAGCTTTAAGTCTTCTTGGGTGTGCCCCCAACCGGTTTGCACACCTGGATTTGGGCAATATCTGTAATTTGTTCCTTTAGATCCTCTCAAGCAGAATGGATGAGGAGCGTCTGTGAACTAGAAACTCCCAGAGATGTCTCCCCACAGATGTTCAAAGCAGTCCAAGTCCACTCTTTGGCTTGGCCACTGAATGACATTCACAGACTTGTCTTGAACTCAAGCGTTGTCTTGGCTATGTGCTTCAAGTTGTTGTGCTGAAAGCATACTGAATCAAGGGTCTGAATACTTATGTACATAAGATTTTTTTTAGGTTATCTTCAACAAATTGGCTCAAATTATCAAAACTGTGTTTTCACTCTATGGGGTATTGTGTGACAGACAGACAGACAGACAGACGGGTTCTGTGCTAAATTATGGCCAAGTCTAAAACTGTCGACCTAGCAAGAGCTATCTACTGGTTCTCTTTGTCTCCCTCTGTCACTTTAAATCTTCCTCCCTCACTCTCCCTCTGTGACTCTGTCTCCGGGCGAGGTGGAGAGGTGCTAGCCCTGCCCATCGGTTGAGTCGCTTGTCTGCAGTAGAGCTGTCATTGCTTTGGTAAACGTGTCAGCACACTGCTCCAGTCTATCAATTCCTTGACAGTGTTTTCAAGGAGCGCTTCTCATTTCAGCAGCCTCACGCCTGCGGCTCTGCCCAGGTGACAGACATACAGACCCTGACAATAGGGTGGGGGTGGTTATAAGAGTAGTACACCTGTAGGGGGCAGTAACCACTCACCTTGTGCGGGTGTAGGGGTAGGCATTCCAGGACTCCTCCTCCACCCGCAGTGCTGCCTTGGGCAGGATGGAGCGGAACCAGCTGGGGATGTGCATGCCAATGTGGTAGACCTTGTGAGTGTACTGGCCGATGCCCCCTGGGCCGTCCTCATATGGCTTGTTCTCCAGGATCTCCACCCCACTGCCCTCACCACAGGTCTCATCCCGGCTCTTTTTCTGTTCAGATCAGAATATATTACAGTGAGGAAAAAAAAGTCAAAATCTGAAACACTGAAAGTAGGTAAAAAAGAAAAAAAAGGAGGTCAGAAGTAAAGTGATGGAAAGACAACAATATAAAATAATGTAAAATAATGGATCTGCTATTGTTATACTGATGAATCTAAACACAGAGGATGCTGTCATTTAGCTTCAACAGAGTAGTGAGTCACCAAGAGGTGCCTTTGCTTCGGTGCTTAATTCCATTAGGCTCTCCTCAAGGCTGTTCCAAGTAGGTCTAGAAGCACCACGTATGTTTCTTTTCACCTCTTACATAGGGAACAAACAAAGGACTTCTCCCATGAAACTCATGCTTGGACAAACTATACCAGGAAGGTGAGGGGGAGCAGGAAGGTGAGGGGGAGCAGGAAGGTGAG
>JACXGI010010819.1:0-12348 GCA_016801175.1 Esox masquinongy
GACAGGCCCATGCCACTGTCTGACTGGCACCCCTGCTCAGTCGCAAGAGGAGATGAAGGAGAGAACGAGTTAGTCCAGCAACATGGTCTCACATATAACGTCTATTCTTGCAGGCCAGATATTATTACACGGTAACACATTGTTTTCAGAGTGTCTGTAGATCTACTGACATCTACTTACATATCAGTAACTTTTTAACTATCTACTAACCCTAACCTTAACCTTTATCCCAACCTTAACCATTACCCTAAACCTTATTCTAAACCTAACCCTAACCTTTGCAAGCAGTTGCAAATCAACCAATTTAGTTGGTTGAACGTTTGCTGATAGTATTACTGTAGAACATAGGAAATCTACGTATGGAAATTGGGACACATTCAAAATAAAGTGTGACCCATTACGCCCCCAAAAACAGGGCGGGTCTCATCTGAAGAGACGACCCCCGGTAAGGTGTCAGTCACATGGTGTGTAGAGTGTGAGAAAGAGAAAAGCGTCATAATTTACCCTGTGATTGTCGTTAGTGCCGTTCCCCATGGTAACCTCATCAAACGTCTTCACACTTGCTGGTCGGATCTTAATGTTCCTGAAGGGAAACAATTTACGGATTCGGATGTCAGTGTTGGAACAATTATCCAGCGTAAAAAAAACAATAAACGGGAACATAATCAAGATATTCAACAGTTCAATAGTGTCTGTGAATTGGTCTTTGAAAATAAACCCTCTTGATGTTACTTATCAACACACATGAATAATAAAATGTCTGAATAACTCAGGATAACTGTCACTAGGGCATTTCAACAAGTTCTCAGTAAACACAGTTGCCGGACCTGTGAAAATATGAGGGACTGATAAATATTATTTTAAGATGGAATAAATCCTGGAGCAGGGTCTTTGGTTTGGGAGGAAATTCCTTGAAGGGGCCACAATGCTCTGGGCTTACTCGCCATCAGACTGTGAGAGTATACCCTAGCGCCTATCAAAACCTCCATCAGGCCTTTCATTGTCCTCAAGCATATTTACATGCACTGGACCTGCCAAGCAAAGCATTATGCAAAGAAAATGTAGCGTGCTTTGGACAACGTATCAAATAAAGATTGGGAAAATAATTTTTTGTTATCTTAACTCTGTTAAGAGTGTTACAAAGAGATGTGAATGTTACATTTAGCCAACATATTTGAAATGTCTCTATTAAATGTGGCATAGTGTAACACTGCCTAACTGCAGGCAACTTAAACTAAACACCAATGCCATAATGTGATGAATCGTGTTGTCTGCTTCTCCTGGTTTGGGCCACAACGTCTTTATTAGCAGCAGGGCATTCTACGAACTCCAACAGATAGATGAATCTCACCACCAATTTTGTGATATGCAACTGTCCTTCTGACCCTGTCTAATCATAGAAGGAGCCAATGGGCCATAGACATTGGGACGACACCTGACTGAGAGAGGTGCTGGAAGGCCATGAGTCAAGAGATAAAACCTGCCCCCCCCAAGGTTGACATCACCCCGGGCTGCGCCCTCTGGGACTCCCGGCCAGCCTTTGTGCATATGTTTTTATGGGAGACAGAACAGTGCCTGAGGTGTGACTTCGGCTTTCGGGCGTTAACACAACGACACCCATGTCTTTACTCCTGCTCTCTACTGGACTGGCTGAACAGCGCAGAAGAGAACCTTCTCTGTTCAGTACCGGAACAATAAAGGTCTCATAAGGCCTGCTAGATTAGGTTGAGGGTAATCAGGGTAATTTAGTGTGGCGACTGGCTCGCTGATTCCTCCATCTTACCATGTGCTCCCCGAGTGGCGGTGAGATAGGGGTCTGGTGTTGATCTCTTCTGACAGGGTTGTGCTGGGGAGGTCTCCCTCCTTGGACAGGAGAGCAGCTATGGGGATGTAATGCTTGCCCTCCTGAATGGACAGAAAAAGGAGAGAACACTCCTTATCAGACCACTGGTCCATGACGGAAAGCACACGCATGTAGAAATAAGTGTGAAAACTTTGGCCGAAGAAAGATCTTGCCTAATAAAATCCAGCGTGGAATGCTTGTTGGAACTGAGACAGGGTGTTTGATGCAGTGGGGGGAAAGCTCACTGAGTAGCCTATAAAGGACTGAGTCTGTCAGTCACAGACCTGGAATAGTTGAACTACTCCCCCTCCCCCTGTGCATGTCTGCTCTCTCCATCTGTTGTTCTAAAGCGATTCATCCTGTGGTTTTATGTGACCAGTTAGAGCTGGTCTGTTATTGTCCTCTTTTCTCTGGTCCATCCCCACTGTCTGGTGTCAGTAAGTTTGTGGATCTCCCCACTGTCGTTCAGTCTGTCAGAACCAAAGCCACCACCCTGGCGTTGGGCTCACCAGCTCTGCCAACTGGGCAGCACAGGACTTTCCTATATTATTACTATAAAGGTGTCTGCTTGAGGGGTTTCTGTGATTATTTGGACAGAAGCACTGGTCCAAACAGTTAGCCACAGACAGACAGACAGACAAACGGACAGCGAGACAGACAGACAGCGAGACAGACAGACAGACAGAGAGACAGACAGACAGACAGACAGACAGACAGACAGACAGACAGACAGACAGACAGAGAGACAGACAGACAGACAGACAGAGAGACAGAGAAACAGATAGAGAGACAGACAGAGAGACAGACGGACAAACAGAGAGACAGACAGAGAGACAGACAGACAGAGAGACAGACAGACAGACAGATAGACAGAGAGACAGACAGACAGACAGAGAGACAGACAGACAGATAGACAGATAGACAGACAGACAGATAGACAGACTGACTGAACAAATGACAGACTGACTATCAGTATGTTTGTCCATCAGTCAGTCAGTCAGTCTGTCTGTAGCTAACTGTTTGGACCAGTTAGCACAAAAATAAATACATAAAAATGTAAATATATGCCTCAGGAGTATTTTTTTGTGTGATGGTTTTCTGGCCTAAGAGATTATTGCAGTTGTCTTTCAGCTTGTGGTTATGGCAGGTGACGCTATGTGTTTGTGTTAACACATCATGCTGATCGAAATATGCGAATAGACGATTCTAAGAACCATAGGGTAGTGTCAAGGGATCTACAGGCCTCTCCACAAGCAATGAAAAAGTCAAAAGTCAAAAAACTGCACCGAACATGGCCTATACGGGAGGTCAGGAAAGAAGAAGCCTTCACTCTCAAAAAAGAATATCAAAATACAACCAACATTTGGGCCAAAACTACTAGAACAATGTACTGCAGACACATGAGTCAAAGGCAGAATTGTTTGGCTGCATTGCCAGACACCACCGTTTGTCAAAAAAGGAAAAACTGCTCTGAACAGAAAAACCTCATGCCAAGCATGGCGGCATGGTGGAGTTATGGTTTGGGGCTGCTTTGCTACCTCAGGGCTTGGCCAACTTGCCAAGCCCTGAGGTAGCAAATCACTGAGTCAACCACTATTTCCATTTTGTACCAGAGAGTACTTGAGGAAAAAAAACACACAAGCAAATCAAAAGAATGGCAGAAAAAGGAGAATTGCAGGGTTATGGAATGTCAGAGTCAAAGCCCAGATCTCAATCCTATTGAAACGCTGTGGGGGGGACTGAATGTGGATTGTGCATGTAAGAAAGCCTTCAAACATGACACAGGTGAAGCATTACTGTAAGGAAGAGTGGGCAAAATGTTCTGTATGTAGGAGTCTGATAAACCGTTACAAGAAACAGCAACATGAAGCTTCTTGTTTTTTTCCCCTCCATTTGAAAATGCATTTCAGTTGATTTTTGGTGAGTAAATGTTTGCAAAGTTCAATCTTTCACTGTCACACGTTACATTTACCTGTCAGTAGTGCTGAAGTGAAGATTGCATATCCATATGTCCAAATATGTAAAAAACAAAGACCACTTTCCAGGGGGTGTACCTCACTTTATAATCCACTCAAGACAAGACACCATACACAACTCCGATGACCTCTGAACTTCAGCTCTCATTAAGCCTGGGCTTCATCACGTGACATAATGTAAACCCTTCAGCTTTACCTACTAACGTCCAGTGAAAACCTCATGGGTCAGAAGGAAGAAAACATACACTTTAGCGATGTTACCTGCTGAACACTGGCCTGTAGGAGGTCTCCCAGCCTCTCCACTAGATCAGTGAAGGTTGGTCGTTCTCCTGACTCACCCTGCCAGCAGTCCAACATCGTCTGGTATCTGAGGACACGCACACACACACACACACATTTTAGATGCTTTGGTTCTAGTCACACAAGTTTGTGGTACTATTTCGCCACTCTCAGTACAAAAAACATGACAGATCATCAAAAATACCTTCTTTTTCACAACTCTAAGAGCATCTGACATTGACTAAGTACTAATAATCTCCTTTTCATTACGGAGGTGGAAGGTCTATGACCGCCATCCCCATGAGTTGTAGGAGGGTGACATGCTCATGGGCATGGCGGTCATTGACCTTCCACCTCCATAATGAAACATGTCATGACATCACTGGTGACCAATGTCACGCAATGGATGAGAAAAGAAAAAGAATTATCCCGCAATGGACGAAAAATGAAGATATTCATTGTGACGTGGACAAGATATCATGGCCAAACGTCGAAGACAGAATTGATACAAATTAGTGTAGTGTGTGCTAAACATTGACATTTCTTTTATTTCTTTCTGATAGTATTTGTTACAATTGATTAGGCAAAAAAAACATGTTGTAATAAAAGTTTTTGCATCAATGATCGTAGAAGATGTCTTCACTGATCACACTTGATTATGGGATAGAAATTATGGAAATGAATTTCTGTCAATTCTGATGGGTAATGTACAGTTAAAGTTTTGCCTAATGTGAAAACAGTGAAATAAACTGTAACAGATTACCTTCAGCACTTCAAAGAGTCGTTTTGAAACACGTGTCTTACATTGTTTGGTCATGGACTAACTGATTGTTTCAATGACTAAATGAAAGTACTCATTGTATTTCACCAAAATCTTAGTGGTTGAATCACTGATCTTATGGTGAAAAATGTTAAAAGCCAAATAAAAGCAGTTGTTTTGAATTCCATATTTAATGGTTTACAAGTATGATCAGTTTAGAGTTTTGTACTTAGAGTTTTGAAACACTGCACCATACTATTGATAATACCAAAGCGACAAAAAAACTCTGTAATGAGTCCTGCCTACTGCTGAGGGGATTAGTCATTAGCCATATGCTGTGATTCGGTGAAAATGGAAGGCAGCAAGCACTCCATCTGTCACAACCAGGAGTCTTGGGATTTTCGGAGGGAACCATGGATCTCCTCCTTGGATAGACCCTGTATGTGTGTGTGTTTGAGAGTGTGTGTGTGTCTGTGAGAGTGTGTGTGTGTGTGTGTGTGTGTGTGTCTGTGAGAGTGTGTGTGTGTGTGTGTGTGTTTGTGTGTAGGCTGTCTGACACGAGAGAAGGCCTGTAGCTGGCGTTCACCCAAACAAATCATGTAAAATCCTCATACACCCAAGACGTCGCTTTCCAAAGATCATCTGGTCTGCGGAGCTGTATCTCCTTCCCCATCGGTCTCGGTGTGAACATTAGGCACGCTCAAATCCCCCTCGGGTCTCTGACGAGCTGTCAGCGTCTCCGTCCGTATGGGAAGACTCAGAGGCGCTGTGGGCCGTCCTTCCACCTCACCATAATAACGGATGGACCGAGCCATGGAGGAATTCAAAGGGGGAGCTCCCGCTGTTTAAATCCAACCCCGTAGTCAACTAAGTGAACGAGACCGGCCGCGGTGTTGATGAATCCCCGCCGCGTTAGTTACTGTGGAACCCCCCTTCTTGCTGCGGAAATCCCATACACAGAGGGCTCTGCCTAAACACAGCCATGCGCCAATTAACTTTGACTGGCAGCAGACCGAGTCAATTTGGAGTTAAGAAAATGTCAGTCTAAAGCAGATGTTCCGTTACATCCACCCCCACCCCCCTCCATCTGTGTCAGTATTCACAGCACGCAGACTCTGGCTTGGCAAGACGTCTCCTCTCCTATCTGTGTAGGGGTAATGGGCCGGGGGAAGTGGCTGGGCTATACTTCCATGTTAATGACTGTCCCAGACCAGTGGAGGGACTCCCCACATCCTCCCAGGATGGACGTCCACAGCAGACCAGCGTCCCGGGGATGCTGACACTACTGTACGCACACACAGTTTTATACCCGCTTCCTCTTTGCTCCGTAATGGGAATAAAGAGCGATCATTGGTGTCTTCGGGGAATACGCTGCCACGTGGGTGGGGGGGCATTGTGCTGTAGGAATTCCCCCGGTCCACTACTCCCAACCGGCAAGACGGCTATGGGATGTCTTTCTCTATTCCTGTGTCTTGGGGAGTGTCTTCCACAGTCTGAGGATGGGGCAGATGGGAGTGATGTTGGGCTGATGGGAAATTACCTTCTTCAAGTGGTGGGTGACATCACTGATGACCTGGCAGCATTGATAAGAGTCCTGTATCGGCTCTTCCATGTTAACTTTACTACAATCTCCATTATCTTTTCGCTGAAGCAGTAGCTATTATTCCAAGAGTCCACACAAGGCGTGACAATAAGAGAGCCTTTGTGCACACCCTAAAATAACACGTGAAAACGCAAAACAAACATTGAATGCATTGTCCATATAACACGGCGTGTTGGGGTCAACGGTCAGGGGCTGTGAATCCCCAGCTCCCACACATGATAAACATCAGGAGGCTCTGAGGAGAAGTGTGGGAGGTGGGGGACTAGTACCCCTGTAGACAAGAGCCTGCACTGCTCTTCTGCTTTCCATTTAAACTGATATCTGCCGTCTTGTTTTTATTTAAAACAAGGGGTAGGTTGTAGTTCCTGATTCTTTGGCACAAGCTTAGTGTTATCAGCTCCCTATATCTTTACTCTGTCAATAGACCGTTTTGCTTTGAACCAGAATGGAAATCTTAGAGGGGGATCTTAGGGAGAGGAATTTGGCACCAGTGGGTCTGACTGGATCTTTGGAGCTGACATTTATTCCCCATTTGTTCCCAATCCCCAGGTACCGACCTTTAAAGCCCTGTTTATACCTGGTGACAACATGTGTCCACTGTCCTGATGTTGTCCACATTTTGATTGTGGCCAGATTATTTGCACGAGTGTATGCAATGAAGAGATGCATTATGATCTGACTGTGATCAGATCTAATTGGTGTAAACGGACAAGATCAGGAGAAAGGACGCATGTTAGAAGTAGGTTTAAACGGGGCTTCTGACTCACGGTCTGGATTGTATTTTGCAGGTCATTTTCAATCAACGTCTTTCTGTCTCTGTGAAGTAGCCGCACAATTGGCGCCAGTCGGCACAAGGTGTTTGTAAAATTCCGGATCTTTCAGTGGTAATGGGTTATAAAAAAGGGGGACTCTTTCCCTCTGATATTACAGGCAGCTCCCCCAAATAATTTACAGTCACCTGAATGCTCTGAATTCAGACGGTTGAAGCTGTCAGCCTTCGTGTCCCATGCTGTCACTAAAAGCTAGAATTCTTCGTAACGTTTCCCTCAACAACGCTCCCAGAATGTTCATGAGAAGGAACAGTGACACAACCGCAATTGAAAACCAAGTAGATATTCTTCCATTATCTTTCATTACTTTTGAATAAATAAAACCCACTAATTAAAAACCCACCATTTTTCTATCTTTTAAGGTTTTTCTTAAGACAATCCAGAGAAGCCATGAGTAATGGAAAATCCTGATGAGGACAACGCACTGAAATTATTTGAATCTAATGTTTTAGATGAATATCGTAAAAAGTCTCACCAAACATGTGCAAACATTTTGAGCGTTATTTCTAGGATGTTACAGGGTCCTTATAAGCGGATTTGCAAGAAGTTGAACACATCAGTTCCAAACCTCTATTTTTCTGGTTAGGCTTAATTTCCCTCTCATTAGGTCTTCCTCTTGGCAGATAAGTCTACACAATGCACCACTTTAGTGCCCTTCCCCTTCCCGCTCAGACCATCCTGGCAACATTCTTGCTTTAGAAATAGTAAGTCATTGATAAAAGGTACAGCAATCTGGTCATAATTCCTGGAATTAGACCGTGGTGGACTGTGTACATTCTACATTTCACCAGATGACTTAGTCCAACAACATATTTGCAGATCTAAACATTTGGAGTTCCAGACTGCTTAATCCTTACATTTCAGAGGAGGAGTATTCCGGAGCACTCATCCTGGTTCCTTCTTTCAGCCGGCAGCAGAAGTCCTCATCGATGTGTAAGCCGGGATATGGAGAGGCCCCTGGAGAGGAGAGGTGAGGGAGGTTATCAGACGTTTCAATCTCCCACGCAGAAAGGGTTGGATACTTTAGATACATTAAAGAAAAACGCCTCATAAACAGTAAGTTCAAGGTTTAAATACTAACTGATTGACCTAACACATGGGCAATGACAGTATTCATTGATTAAGATCTGGAGATTTTGCTAGAAGGATTGTTAAATGTTTGATGATTAAATGCTTACAAAAAAACTGTAATACACTAAGCCGACTTGAATATCCAATCCAGTTTTGTAAAATATTGCCCTTATTATTTAATCCATAAATATTTTCAGACTCATGAACCAATATTTTTTCATGTACCAGACTGAGATCCTTGACACAATATCAGATAGCACTGAATGCTATGTCGATTTTAATAACAAGCAATAATAGGAGGTAACATCTGCCAGAACAACCTTGAATATTTCTCTCAGTCGGATCAACCAATCACAATAAACAAATAGATTGATTACCGTTAAACCATATCAAACGTAGAGACTGGACTGTTGTTGAAGGTTTGGCACCTAAACTAACAAGATGAGGATATCCAAGACCAAAGACCCAGCACAATCTGCTAGATTACGGCTCAAGCCTTCATCTGCCTGTGTCAGACCCTTGGGACTGCCGTTAACTCTTGACCTTCTTAACACCTATCAGGTTGCAACATTATTTTTATTTTTCAGCAGTCGTTTCGTGTCCCAATGTATCTTTCTGAGGCCCTGTTAACACCACCCAGATGTGTGAGTCACTGGTGATTGGATGGCACATGTATCAGTGTCTATGAGTGTGTGTGTATGTGTGTGTGTGTGTGTGTGTGTGTGTGTGTAGGTTGCGACAAAAATCTTAGTGGAGAGAGACAAAGAAAGTGGAGAGAATGTGAGAGAGAAAGAACGAGTGTTAGAGGTAAATTTCACACACTTTTTCCCCTGGGCGATGGGCTTTGTGGCGGACAATCAAACCTGGCAGCAACATCAACCTTAAAGCTCTGCCTCGATTGCATCGCTTTCTCCTTAAAGTTTCCTAACATTTACTCTGAATGTTGCCCACGCCACCTATAGTGGCATTTCAACATACACTGTGTCTCGCCGAGTCCTGCTATAGAAAGGCTTGGTTGGCTGTGATGTGCACAGTCATAGACCTATGTACAATGGCATCTCAATGGTTGCAGTGGTTTCACAATGGGGACAAACATTTACACTGATCAGCTGCTTGGTTACAGTGCTTTTGCACTGACAGCTGGGAAGCGCCCGTGTAAATGGGACATAGGCTTCATTTTTAACGGCCCCTATCCACGTTAAAATTCACAGTCAAAGTTCACTGATGTTTTTGCACGAGCAGCAGTAAAATAGTTTTCTCAAGCAGCCCAGGTCATTACTGAACCTGACAGTGAACATGTCGGCTTTGCTAGCCGGTAGTACATTACACAGCAGAGGAAATATGCATTGAATTACTCTGCATTGTTCCAAATGGCTGCGTTTTGAAATGTGCACAGATGTTTTGTTAATTTCTGCTCATAGACTTTGCTAATGAGGAGGTCTAACAGGAAGTGATATCCGGGGGGGGTCGTTCCCGGTCAAAACTGAACATGTGTATATTTACCCAGTGAGAAGATCTCCCACATCAGAACTCCAAAAGACCAGACGTCACTTTGAGTGGTGTAGATCTTGTCAAATATGGCCTCTGGTGCCATCCACTTGAGAGGCAGTCTGGCCTGGGGTGGGGTGGGGTGGGGGGGGGGAGTAACGGATAAGAGAGGTAAGCTCTTTGAATTTGCTTTCGCATCTCATACCATCAATAAGTAACCTAACAGTCAAGTGAGTCAACTGACTACCTGTCCTCAAGCTCAGCCAAGTTCTACCAAACATCCTCAGCTACCAAACATTCCCCCAGACCACACAGACAAACATGTTTATTTGAATTTCAGATAAACACTGGCTAGAATATCTGCCATTTGCCAGAAATACCACATTAACATTTACGTACAAGAACGGTATTACTAAGTGCAACTTCCAATAAGTAGTGTTTATTCAGTGTTTTGTTTTTGCCAAGTCTGTAATAAAAACTCCACCATTATTGACCTTTTCAAGTAACTATTTCTCAGTGATATTGATAGTCATGTTTGCCTCTAGACTCACATAACAAGCAGTAATCAATCAGCAGTGCACTCACCTACACACTGCCCTTATTCTTTAAAGACAATTAGTACCATGGTACTGTTGACTTGATCACATTACTATTCATACATACATCTCCTTTGCGAACGTAGTCTGGGTCTTTGTGGATGTCTCGGGCCAGTCCAAAATCGCATATCTTCACGACATTATTCTCAGACAGAAGGATGTTTCTAGCGGCCAGATCGCGATGAATACACTAACGAGAAAGGAGAAAACACTCAGATAAGGTTCGACGTCAATGCATGAATTGACGTTACATTGTTGGTCGTGTGGACACGTCTTCCGTTGTAATTCAGCTTGATGTGACAGTGAATGTCGATGGGTAGTGGCTGAAACTGGTCGCCCAATGGGAACAACTACTGGGCATATAAATGTCAGCTGAAACAAACACATGGAACAAACATCAGTGATATTCTGATGAACATTTTTCCTAATCCAGGTTAAGCCCTTCTATTCAATGAGGTTTTTTACAACAATGGACACACTAATCAGTCCCATCCGCTCCCCTGGAGCCAGTGACTGACCTTTAAATGTGATTTAGTTTTAAGTGGATTACAGCCAAAGTGCCTATAACATTGCATGGAACATAATTTAACAATAAATCACCTGGCTGACACTGTTATCCAGCGCAACTTACAGTAGCGGGGGGCAGACATTACCAAACTTACAGTAATGGGGGCAGACATTACCAAATTTATGGTAGCAGTAGCAGACATTACTAAACTTACGGTAGCAGGGGCAGACTTTACCAAACTTACAGTAGTGGGGGCAGACATTACCAAACTTACGGTGGCAGGGGCAGACATTACCAAACTTATGGTAGCAGGGGCAGACATTACCAATCTTACAGTAATGGGGCAGACATTACCAATCTTACAGTAATGGGGCAGACATTATCAAACTTACAGTAATGGGGGCAGATAATACCAAACTTACAGTAATGGGGGCAGGCAATACCAAACTTACAGTAATGGGGGCAGGCAATACCAAACTTACAGTAATGGGGGCAGACAATACCAAACTTACAGTAATGGGGGCAGGCAATACCAAACTGATGGTAGCAGGGGCATACATTACCAAACTTACAGTAGTGGGGGCAGACATTACCAAACTGAAGGCAGTGGGGGCAGACATTACTAAACTTTTTCAACCTGGCCCCCCAAGGGAACTAAACGCAAAAAGCGCAGTGGGACCACATGGGACCGCTTTAACTATGAATGAAACAGTGTGAACAGAACGACGTACAAAACAAAGCACCCAGGCATCCAAAAGAGATTTTTAGTCAATCTGAAGTCTGGCTAATGGAATAAAGATTTACAAACCAGTGTTTGTTTATTATAAACACCAACATGTGTTATCAAACCATACACCTTTTGCAAATCAACTGATATTGATGCAGTCATTTGTTTAGAAGAGGTGCTTACCTTGCGTGAAGCCAGGAACTCCATGCCTTTTGCAACTTGGAAACTGTAGCAAATCAAGTCTTCCATCGTCAGCACTTTCTTGTAAAGATCTTCGGGCTCTGAGGGTAAAACGAAATAAAGCAACAACGAATGCAAACTATTTTCATTAAAATAAACGCTGTGACATTATCTCTACACAACAAAAAATCTATGTAACATGCAACAAGTCCATTTACCGTAAGAACTTAGGCAAATTTAAACCTCCCACAGAAGACAGAAAACCACAATGCACCATAATATAAACACGCAAAGTTTTTTCATCCAGCTACAATCTGTCTTATTAAAAATACCCTTAAAAGGCAGGAGAGGATGCCTGCTGTTGTTTTAGATGTGAGGTGACGGGGTGTGTTAGCGCAGTGGGACAGCAGGGAGCTCTGTGGAGGAACCCAAAGGACTCCTTCCACCAGCCCACCTGAGTAAACAGCTAATCACACCAGAAATAACA